>JABFPR010000181.1:0-13072 GCA_022817345.1 Neoscelio sp. ZL-2020
GAATATCAAAGGTATAATTACTGGTTAGTACGTTATGGTAAATCTTTATTTCAACAATAGTACGTTGGCGGCTTATTTTTATCGTTGCCTTAACATTAATATAGCTTTTCCCAGCATATCCTCAACGATATCAAATTTCACATGTTGGCATAATTCAATATGAATACCTTATTGATATCATCAAAGTTCTTATATCGGCTTTTATCTGTTTAAGGTAATCATCTGAATTTTATATTTAAATTTAAACTTGAATTAATAAACATTAGAGTCTTCTAAAATGTATATTATTTCTTTTCGTCGCTTATTTACCAGCTTATGAGGAGTGTTTTCTCTTATATATTTATTTTTTAGTTTGTTTATTTATAATATGAATATGGATTCTGATTAATAATTAGTAATGTGAATGTCGGATTTTAAGTTTAAAATAAAAAATTTAATTTATTAAGAATTTAATTTATATAGTATACATTTTTTTGTTACGACGTCTCTTTACGGATGAATGTATGCAGGATCTTCTGTAGGATTCTATATAAGATCTTACGTAAGATCATACATATAGTCGTACATTCTTGCTTTGCAACTTACAAAAAATTCAGATTGATGCAAGGAAATTATTTCGACTATATGTAGGATCTAACGTGCGATTTTATGTAAGATCCTACATAAGATGTACTGCCAACTTGGCACATAAGTTGTCATGGAAGATCCTATATATGTCTTTTCGGTAAGGCTCAAGCAAAGCAAATATATATTTTATTATTTTGCGCATACTTAAATATAATGCTTTTTACCGCTTTATACGATCACAAATAGTTGAGTTTTTCGCGGTTTCTATTGCATCAAATGCTATATACTTTTACTTGTAATGACGGATAAGTTTTTCTCAACATAATAGTATTTATAATTAAATATTGTAAAAAATAGTATTAACTTTTTAGAGTTACAAGAGTTTTCTACGTTGTAAGTTTAAAAAGATTCCTTTTATAATTCATTTGTTTAGATTCTGTTTCATGTTTTTAAAATAATGCATATTCTTATTTTATGTTTTCAAAATATTGCATAAAAATTCTAACAATTTTATGAACCAAAAGTTTAAAAACTATACAAGTATAAATCTGATTTATCATGTCGACTCAGCATTTCAATTGCTTTGTTCAGGTATGCAGCTATCCTATGTCAATATAAATTTGTTTTATCTTTGTAGGTAACAGGAGATGTCTTGGAATATTCAGACATTTTTTCGGCAGTTAGAGCTGATTTGCAATAAATTGACAAATTGCAGCGATATATAAAAAAATCAATGTTAAAGCTTTTAATATCGTTTTTTAGAAATTCTGTTTTTCGAATTTACACAAGTGCTCGAACAAAAATTATTATAGATATTGCTTTTTGGATTTTAAGGACTTGTGTTTAGTAAGTATTGTCATCCATTCAACTGTAACAAAGTTAATATCTTTGGTAAAATTCTTTTAAACAAAAATTCTATATGAAAATATTTATCAAAAAATCATTTTTTTTAAACTTAATACAAATTTCCTTTTATAACGTAATTTATTACTTTACTGTTTTTTTAGTTAATATAGTTCACTAATTAACGCAAACAGAAACATTTTAAAATGAAATTTTTTACATTTCTATATCAGCATATTTTTGTTTAAATGACAAATATTTGTTTAATAAAATTTATAAATGATTTATATCCAATAATTCTTTCTATCAAAAAAATCATGTAAAGATAAACTTTCAGACCTACATTTATGGGAAACGTCCTTCAACTTGGATATATTTTATAAAATTCTTTGACTGAGTCTTTATATATTGACAAAAAGATTTATAATAATTGTATTATTCAATAGCAAATGTACTAATAAATATTATCCATATATAGTCTATGTGTGGTTATATATGATCGTAATTTATGTAAACAGGTTTCAAAAAATGTAATAGTTGATATTTAATTTTTCAATAGCATATTTTAAATTAATGTTAGTGTGTAATTCGACACAGAAATAAGACATTTATGAATTTACGACGCGTAAGCAAATCAAAGTAATACCGAAATAAATTTCGTTTTGCTTTCTGAGTGATGATATGAAATTAGTGCTACAAAATATTGCACGCTAAAAATAAGGTATGCTGTTGAATAAATTGAATTTTTTTGGTCGCTGAATTCGTATCTACAGTCAAAATAAATAAATTGTGTACATCACAGATGGTGGATCCAATATAGTGGACGAAAATTCAAAAAGATTAGCTATTCTTGCTGTACTTCATATTCTAGATTTTTTAGAACGCTGACTTTGTATCGGCAATCAAAATTAAAAAATTTTGAAAATCAAAGATCGCGGATACAATATATTCGGAGACACGAAACTTCCTAGAATGCTTTTTAGGGTCGCAAAATAGCTGATAAATAAAATTTTATTTTATTTTGATCGCAGATTAGGAAAAAGCATTTTTTAAATTTTGCATTCATCTTCAAATTCAGTAATACCCGAGAAACATCTTTTCTGTCAATTTTCTATATTGGATCCGCCGAATATTTTAATTTTCAAGTTCTGACTGTAGATATAAATTTAGCAACCTAAAAAACCTTTAAAATATGAGACACGAACAAGAAATAATGAATTTTTAGAATGTTTGGCTGCCATATTGGATCTACCATCTTTGTTTTAAAAAATTGTCAAATTTTGACTGAAATTTGAATTCAGCTGTCCACACATAATTTACAAAACTTTTTTACATCATAGTTTGTATAACTAGGAAACAAAAAATGAATATTTCTTGAAAAAATAGATTTCATAGCACTTCGTTTATTTAGAATTAATTTGCGATTAACAATTAATGAGTTTTTCAATGTGAATTATACTCGCCAATGTTTTGGGAACCAGTGATATGAAAATTATACTGGATTCGTTATTGTAGATCTTGTTAAATAATGTAAAAATCAAAACGAAAAGAATTAACAAATTGTTCTGAATGAAAAGCTCTTTTTATGAAGAAATCAATTATTAGAAAAAAATGTAGGCGTTCTATTTGAAATTTCAAAGTTTCCTATTTCCAACTTTAGTTCACGTTTCTCTGTAAGTAAAGGTTATGTCATTTATTAGGTTTAAATGTCATTTATTTATTAATATCATTAAAGTTGAATATACTAATTATGTTATCAAAAGTAAAATTAATTTTTCTACTTTGTATTAATGCTTCAAACATATGATAACATCATATCCTTTACTAATTGGATTTTGAAATTAGCGCTTCTTGCGACGTTGCCATACTTCGTTCAGTGATACTCGGCAAAATTGTGTTTTTCTCTAAAGTGGTCACTTACAATGCCTTGTTTCGCCAAAATGGTACGGTGAAGTGGTCTGGCTTTTTGACTTCTTTTTATTTTGATGTTAGAAGAGTATGTGGTTACTTCTTTCGTTTAACTCTGTAATCTATTTTTCGAGATATTCAAACATATTGATCATCACACAGTGGTTACTGTATACTGCCCATGTATTTATGATGAACTTTGACATTAAATATCTCCAATTCTAAACGGTCAATCTATTTCATATTTTGCACAATTAAGCATAATTACCTCAACTATAACATATTTCAGTTTCATACAAATCTGTAATTTTTCTATTTCTGAGCTCACACCTTAATCATGACATTTTTCGGTTAACTCTTTGATTTAAAAAATCTACAGAATTAAATTTCTAGAAAATACGTTCAACATTCTTTTTACATATGACAACTGTAACATTTTAAACAATCCATATGATATCTTCATTTTTTAATTAATGATTTATAAAGCTAAATAAATAGTTTAAATTTTAATAAAAGTAAATAACTTTAACTAATTATACTTCCGATGGAGGTTGAGGCATAAACAAGAACAGAATTTCATGTTTGTATAAAACTGATGATTGAATAAAAGTGATTACAACAAATTATCATATAATATTAAAGTAATATTATATAATATAAAAGTGATAACTTACAAAAATGTGTTAATTCGATGCATAACATGCATGCAAATAAGGTAGTACAAAAATTGCACAATAATTATGAATTAAGTTTATTTGCTACATTTTAATTATGGTATGATATGGTGCAATATTGTACTTATAATTGTGCTGTTAACTCGCTGAATATAATTTTGAAATAATCATAAATAAATACATGTATATAATATAATTATTGATCAAATACATGCATCCATGAAAATTTTTGAAGTTAATTATTTCAACAATAATACCATATGCGCAACATTAGCATCAGGAAACATAAAAAACAAATGGAATAATTATTGAAGCAGTTACCTTTTTTAAACATCGTTTAGGGTGAATCTTGTACATAAATATTAAAAAATATATTTATCGATTTACAGTTTGATTTTATTGTAAAATAAAAATTATTCTTTTGCTAAACGGCATAAAAATCAACTTCTTCTTTGATTTTTTATAATTAAATACCTTTATAATATTCTTTATTCGTTCTTTTTATTTTATGAAATTTGTTTTGTCCATCTGAATCATATATTATACAATAATTATCTACTTTTATTCAATCATCAGTCATTATCTCTGTCTTCGTGTCTCAACCTTCTCAATGTGATTCTTCAGTGAGCATTGTAAACAACCTTAAGGGAAATGAATTTTAATTGATATATTCAATAATGGAGATTTTTGTATGACAATGTATTCGAACGATTTTGTAGCAGTAATAGAAAATTTAAAAACAAACTTGGATTAAATTTATTGTTTCTGTGGAGATCTGCAATGTACATCGCTTTTTATCATCTGTAAAAATTATAAAAACCGGTGTTCGTTGCAGATATCCACACGAACAATAAATGTAGTCCATATTTGTTTTAAAATTTTTTATTACCTTTACAAAATCATGTGAATATATTGTCATAATAAAATCTCCACAATTATTGAACATATTAATTAAAAACAATTTTCCTTCAGATTGTTTACAATGCACACTGACAAATATCTTTAAGGGACAATAAAGAGATTTAAAATTCTCTATAAACTTGATAAACTTATTTGTAGTTTTAGATTTTCTGCTTGGGTTCTCCACCGACAGTCGAGAACAGCCTTAAAGTGAAAAATTAGTCCGGAATATAATATTTATTTAAATATATCTTTAAACAGTTTGTCTACTTTGCAATATCATCAAATTAATTTGTTAATTATTATTTATGATGCCGAGTTAATGTACATGTGTAATTTAAAATGTATGTATTAAGGTATAATGTGAAGCACCACAGATGTTATAAAATTGTCAGATACCAGTAAAATTGCATTATCTTTAATTATACAAATTAATGTTTTTAAGTGGAAATAATTCATTAGATTCATTGAAATATTTGAAAAAATTTCAATATATGTTGAAGCATATTTACATATAAAACATGAATTATATTTCGTTTGATAATAACGTTCTCGGTATATTTTACAAAGGCTACGTTTAATGTAGCGTATAAAAAACTTTATGGTAACCAATGTATTTGCGTAAAAAGTTATGCTACTACTGATGAAATATTTTAAAACTTATATGGTTTTCTAGTTATTTATTTGTAAATAGTAATAAAAATTGAATTTTGCAATTTAAAAACTATCTTACGCAGATAATAATTATTAGAAAGGTATGTGCAATAACATAAAACAAGTGTAATAAAACAAATGATTTTATTTACAAAATAAATCAGTTGTTACTATTCATCTAACTTTATCACAGTATGCTAAAGTAGAATGTTAAAATATATATAATATAAAATTGTTAATCACATGTTTAACGTCGATGGTCTGTCGATCGAATTACAAGATATATCTTTGAAAACAATTATGAAATCGAATAAAATAAGCTTTTATATATTTTGAAATACTGTTCAAACTTTGTCACATATACTTTGTTCAATACTTTGTCACATATGTTAGAAAAATAATAAACTATAAATTATTAAGATTTATAAAAATAATATTACAAATTCAGAAAATATTAATAATTATTATTTATATAAAATATTATAATATGAAAATAATAATATAATGAATAGTAAAATTTATTCTTTTCCTGATATATCCCAAACTTGCTAAGGAAAATAGTAATGTTTATAACATTAGTTTCCTTAGAGTATATTTTTAGAGATATATTAAAAAACAAAAATCTGATCTTTTAAAATCTTTATAACGGTAGACTGAAATAATCTGAAAAACTGTTACAGTATACAAAATTTTGTCTTAAAAGTTACAATTTCAATATAGTATTTCACACTTTCCAGATATTTTCACAACTTTATTAAAATTTTTCGTCTTTTTCGAATTTATAAATTCTCGTGATAAATATTTTAAAAGAAAATAAAAAAACAATGTTTATAATTGGGATAAACAAATTATATCAAAATACAAATAGGTAAAAGAACTACTAACTCAGTATCACAATGCATTAAAGGGTATAAATATATAATATTTATAATCGTGTACTTATTATAACTATAATATAAATACTAACTTGGTAACTCAACTTTGTCTAATTTATCGCAATATTTTAAAAAACCTAAAAATTTTGTTTATAATTAAGATACATACATTAATTTGCAATAAATATCTTAAACGGAACGATACAATACATATCACAGTGTATTGGAGCATGTTCTTATTATGAATTAAAATGCTGATTTGATAATTCAGCGTTTTCTAATTGTTTCACAACACAAAAGTTTCGAGGGAATGACTTTTTTGGAAATAATTTGACGTACAACAAATCATATCTGAATCATATTTATTTATTACAATAAAGAACTAAAAGAAAATAATTTTACTAAATATTAACTTATTTGTTTGACAAAGAGAAATGATACTCATAAGATTTAACAAATATCAAATGCCACTCGAGTTCAAATTTGCAGAATCCCACCAAAATTGATTTTTGAATTATGTACATATTAATAAATATTTATTTATGAAAATAATCTGTTACATTTTTGCAATATTTTAATCTTTTGATGTCTATTTTGAAGTATATTGTCTTTTAATGAGTGATTACGCAATTCGTATTTTGTAAATTGTAGAAACTTTATAAATAATTGAAATGAAACTTATTGAGTATTGATACTATAAAAAGAGTTTGGCCACCTATAAAACGCCATATTCGGTGGAAACTAGTATTGACTGACGCGCGAGTATTTGAAAGTGATTAAATTAAAATATTGATTGATATTTATATAACTGAATAAAACACAATTTCAGTGGGAACCTAATATATTGAACGCCAGTGGCGCTTGATATATCACCTCAAGGAGATACAAGTTTAAAATTTCATATAATAACGCACGAAATTTCCCCTTCCTCACTTCCTCACAAGTTCCTCACGTTTCAGTTGAAGAGATTCTTCCATGTACTTTTTTTTTATTTTTATATTTTCTTCAGCACAGGTAGCTAATCTATCCAATGGCTCCATGGGACGCTTTCGACAATATTGCGAAGATGACTGTTCCAAATTCTTGTTACAGTTTGGTGTAGTATTCTTGTTGTTTGCTTCATCTGTTAATTCATACTGTTAGAAAAAAAAAAAAAAACAGATGTTAATGTGAACATGTACTGTGTTAATGTTATTTCATTATTAGTAATTAATAATTATGTATAAAATAGTAAATAGATCCTAAATATTATTAACATATTTTAAGCATTAAAATTTATTTTTGTGAAAATAATGTTGCACAAAGAACATAGGATCCCCCAACAGAACAAGATTTGTTGAAGTTTGATATTCGTTTATTCTATGTATAAACCTTCAAGGGACATTTGAACGTTTACAACACGTTGCACAGTATACATAATTGTTACTTTACATAACATTGCGGTACAAAATTAAGAAAATATTGTGAAAATGTACAAAAAGAAGTCAGTGAAACTTAAAAAGGTGCAATATTACAAAAGCAATAACATTATTATGGAGAAATATTGAACAGTAAGGTTTTATATATGATTTATAGGTGGTATATTAAAAAGTTGATTAATCCTGTTCGTGTATTTTTTAATGTCCTTGTTCCATTGCCATTTTCATAATTTTAATGTCCTTTTGCTAATTACACAAATTTATATAGCATAAATAGTAAACCATTTAAGGTGAATCTTCATCTCTAGTCACAGAGATAGTATCTTTTTAATTTACATTAATATTATACTTTTGTCCGTGTTAATAAAAATAACAATAATCCTCATGAATGGAAGAATATTAATTACTGTGTGTAAAAATCAAATTTTCGTTGCAAAACAGAGGCCAAAACTATATTTAATTGTTTTCTCAATCGTACTGGTGCTTCAAAAACATTGTCAGTTTGACAGCCCATACTGCTGAACAGAAATAAATAAAAAAACTGATCCAACGATTCTTTCAAAATGAACAAATCATTGGATCTATTTTTTATTTAATTCTATCGAGTAGTATGGGCTGTCAAGCTGACGTTTTTGAAGTGAAAGTGTGATTTAAGAATCACTGTAAAATAAATTCCTAAAAAGACAACCTTGAATCCTCACAGACAAAGCACCATAGATCCACCAACTATCAATCGATTAATAATATCGGTTAGGAGTTGTCCTGCCAGAGGTTATTTTGTAGATAGAAAGTAATAACTGTAAGTAAAATTTCTAATAAGTTATGTTTTCCAAACAAATTAATATGCAGCGAGAATGGTGAAGAGTATAAAGTACAAATATTGTTATTTGTTACTTGTGTGCTGGTTACGATGTAGCATTCAATATAAGAAAGATGATCTTCATGAGCAACTTCATCAGTAGTGTAATATTTATCTGATCGAGCTGCAGGGATATAGTCGACAAATTCAGCAACGTTATAATAACCTTCCTGTTGTTCAATGGGTCTTTCAATTACCACAATGCGCGAATGAGACATAACTGGGTCTTCGAAAGGATACAACTGTGAAATACCTTGTAGACCTCCTCCAGTTCTCTTCTTTGATTTAAGAAGTTTGGAGTATTTACTTTCGCATCTATTTTTCTGAACTCTCCACCACTGTTATGAAAATTATATTTTAAATTAGTAACAAATACTTGCTGTAACAATAAAAATAAACAGAAGAAACAATCTTTCAAATAAACAAACATTAATCCTTTTCTTCCCATTATATCCTATGGATACATACACGATTTTTACATAAAATTACATTTCTTATTATTGACATACATTTTTTAAAATTAAATATGATTTAATATGATTTTATATGATTATCCATGATTTAATGATATCTGTCTAGTTTTGAAGTTACTAAATGTTTATGAAATGTATTAGACAAATTTAAAAATTAGAAACAAGTTTTTTTTCATAGACTTTGCTACTTTGGATGTCCCTTGTCATGTGACAAGAGACATTTCAAAATTAATTTGATAAAGTAGTCACCGTTTTGAAAATTGTGGAATGGAAAATAAAATGCTTTATGCATCTTTTCATTTTCATTCTACTTTAATATGGACATTAAGAAACAAACTGGTTATAAATTCCTGAAGTGAGAATTTAATGACTTCATTGTCATTACAATGAAGTCATTGTCATTACAATTACATTTAAAAAGAAGTCAGAAAAACAATGAAAGATGTACAAAAATGTTAACAAAAATAATTACATTTTATTTTTTCAATATATATATATATATATATAGTTTGAGTTGGTAGCCACTATATATATTAATAACCTACTATATATACTATATATATGGACACTGACACCTCAAAAAGCTGCATAAATGGAATGTGTACTACAGAACGTAAAAATATGGTATGTAAAAATCATCTTAAGATCGTTTTTCCACAATTTTTATTTTATTAATGTGCAGCATTAATAATGTGGTATTTAAAAAATACTATCCAGCACATATATAAACACATATAAATATAAACATTTTATGTGAATATATAATCATTATATGTACACAGAGAAAAATATTTGAGTAAATTTGACTTTAAATTTGAGTAGGGCTCTGACAGAACACAAATATTGAGCCAACGTTGGCTCAATGTTAATGAGCATTGGCGGACATTGAGATAATGTTAGTTTAACTCCTCACTGTTTGCGCTATAGCAACAATTCTCAGTCGACAAAAATACTAAAGTAGGAAATGTTACATTGGAATAAAAATATTAGAAAATATGCAAGCTGTGAGCAGTAGATGTTTCTTCATGGGTTACTCGAATGGTAGACTTGTTTTGTCATAGAGCGACTGTAATTATAATACATAGTTATTATCAGATAGATGTTTTGTACTATTTGTACCAAATTTGTATTGTAAATTATTAGAGATACAAAGTCGACCTTCAACAGTTTCTTTGTTGACATTTATGATAAAATTTACTGAAACATTTCTCTCCATACAGGATTTTTATGATTTAGACTGGTTATGCCCAAAAGAATAAAAATTGTGAAAAAACAATCTTTAGATAGTTTTTATTTATATAAAACAATTTATTTTTAAATATTTTATATACGTCAAAGATAACTTTAAAGTTAACCCTTTAAATCAGAATCAGTCCAATCCATTATGAACCAATACAGAAATAAAGTCACTACAATATATCATAAAGTGAGCTTAATCAGTTTATTAATACAATGTCAACTGTTGTCGAAGATTTATAAAATTACTTCACTAGTATTGTAGTACATATATACAAAAATTATAATATAATATTTGTGTGTGTACTATTTAAATAAATATTTGTTTATTTAAAAAGTTGAATTAAATTTTAAGTTTCAAGAAACATACAATCAATCTTCTTTACGTAAAAACATGCTGAATCAGAGTTACATTGATTTCAAATTTTGTGTATCTTAATGTATTAATTTTTTAGGTAAAACTATATATTTAAAAAATATACAATTTATATACTATGAAAGTTGAAAATTTAAGCATGTAAAAAAATGTTACATATTTTACTTAATTGGTTTTTTCTTGAGCATACTAATAATAAAATCATAGATTAAACCATTTATGCAAAATGCATATTCAGTATATTGTTTCAATTTGATTTTATTAATATCGACATCACTAATGAGTATGCAGGACATTACATATGACTATTTGTTTAATAATGTTTATTTAAGATAGCTACATTGTTTTATATGGGTTAGTTCTCAATATCATCATTATATTCTGACAAGCATCCATATCTAACCCATCTGAAATTATTATATTTAAACAAAATTACTAAACATATAAATAATACAATAAAATTTCAATCTACAAATTGCATATGCGTTTCGCATAATAAATGGTTAAAACATAAGTTCGCTGAATTTTTCATATTATTAAATGTAATTTAAATATTGCAAATAAAAATTGTAATATTAGAATAGAAGTGTGTTAAAGTAAAAAATAAAAAGAAAAATACCTTTTTACATACTTCACTTTTCAGCTTTTATAATAAATTTTTATTCTTGCATACATACTACGTTTATATTGTGTAAAAATATTTGTTTGCTGAAAAAAGGAATTAATCTTTTAGGCATTAAAAGCGTAATTCAGAAGTCGTTAGGTTAGAACGTTTTTCAAGGTTCCCAGCAACCGGAGACAAATTAAAGTCGATTGCAACAAATATAAAAATTTGTATCTGCATGAATGACGTTTCTAAATATACAGTTCCAGATTAAAATTTTATGATATACTTTTCTTTGTTAAATTTAGTTAAATTTTTATACAAGATATATAATCGTGAAATAATGTGTGGAGGTAATTATTTAATTAATAACACTTTATTTGTAAAACATTGTACATCTTTATTATTTATGTACATATATATAAAGTGTGTTGACTGAATCTCCAGGATTCAGTAAGCTAACCTACTATAAAAAGGAAAAAATAATTTTAGTTGTACATTATTTATAATGTCGTTCGTCTTTATTTATATTTTACTGTGTAACAAATAATTTAAATTACTTACAAAAATATTTATTTATGTTGTAATCTAGGTTATACAATGTTTTTGTAACAAACGTAGTATAACGTGATTATTTCATTATATACGGTGTTAAATAATTTATATCAATTAATTTGTTAATTATACTCGTTTTATTTTATTATAATCGACAAAATAATCATCTATTGTAAAATAGATGATTATGGTATATTGACGCAGATTCTTTGGTTCAACATTGAATATGCCAAATTGCAAAACCAGCCTTCACACGACGCTATGATAATGTTTTAATCTGTCTCTAGTTGCTGGGTTGTTTTCTATCATTTACGTTGTTATTTTTATGAAGATCTAGAAATTCTTCCTTTGAAAGTTCGTTAGTGCAAATTAGAAGTTTCGAAATCTTTTTTTATCTATTCCCACAAAATATTTCTCTCTCAACAGTCCAAAATGCCTGA
Organism: Neoscelio sp. ZL-2020; assembly: GCA_022817345.1. Taxonomy (NCBI): domain Eukaryota; kingdom Metazoa; phylum Arthropoda; class Insecta; order Hymenoptera; family Scelionidae; genus Neoscelio; species Neoscelio sp. ZL-2020. The sequence goes on from JABFPR010000181.1 coordinate 12,383, forward strand.
AAAAGTTCCACATTCAGAGTTTTCAGACTTTGATTCAGAGAAATATTTCCACAAGGGCAGCTTTCATAATAACATAATAGGAAATTTATAAATTCCATATAACATAAATTACTGAATTTTAACTACTTTGATACTATTACATAATGTGGCATTTTGTCATCTTTCATTTTCTCGGTAGATTTAAAAATAATAAATGTTCAATACCCACAAATTTTATATTAATAGATAAATTAACATGCAACTTCAATTGAAAAATGAAATGTGGAACTTCATATGTATAATATAATAAAATATTGCTTTCAAATATATTACCTTTTTCGTCCTTTCGTTCGCAAGCTTGGAATCGCGTGATACGTAGAACTTGATAGAACTAAAAATTCATTGACATATAAAATGGACTGCAGGGGGACCAAACTCCCATAAGGCCAATAGGACAACTTTTTTGATTCAACGTTCAGCTCCCTCTGAAGCTGTGTCTAAAATTTTCGAACTAAAATCCATTATGGCGCGCTGTGGCGCGTAATTTAAAATTCAGAACAGATTTAATTAAAATTTAAAAATACTTTAATAAAAGGGAAAATTATAAATAATGAAGAATGTTTAAATAAAAATCATTTATTGAAATAAAATAAAAACATATGGTACATAATATATAAATATTAATAAAACTTAAATTTAAATATACAAATT
>JABFPR010000182.1:0-13011 GCA_022817345.1 Neoscelio sp. ZL-2020
GTACGACGATGCTGGAACTCGTTCCCGAGCCTGACAGGCGCAGCGCAAAGGAAGCCGGGGCCTGCGTCAAGGCGACCGACGCGCGTGTGCGTTACCTGGGCATCTGCGACGGCAACATGGCCGAAGGCTCGCTGCGTTGCGACTGCAACGTCTCGGTCCGCCCGAAAGGCCAGGTCGAGTTCGGCACCCGCTGCGAGATCAAGAACGTCAACTCGTTCCGCTTCATCGAGAAGGCGATCAACTCCGAGATCCAGCGGCAGATCGAGCTGATCGAAGACGGCGGCAAAGTGATCCAGCAGACCCGTCTGTACGATCCGAACAAGGACGAGACCCGTCCGATGCGCTCCAAAGAGGAAGCCAACGACTATCGTTACTTCCCCGATCCGGACCTGCTGCCGGTGGTCATCGAAGAGTCGTTCCTCGGCGAGGTGCGCGCCACTCTGCCGGAACTGCCACCGCAAAAGCGCGAGCGCTTCCAGAGCCAGTTCGGTCTGTCGGCCTACGACGCCAACGTGCTGGCCACCAGCCGTGAGCAAGCGGACTACTTCGAGAAAGTCGCAGCCATCGGTGGCGACGCCAAACTGGCGGCGAACTGGGTGATGGTCGAGTTGGGCAGCCTGCTCAACAAGCAAGGCCTGGACATCGAGGACTCGCCGGTCTCCGCCGAGCTGTTGGGCGGCATGCTGCAGCGCATCAAGGACAACACCATCTCCGGCAAGATCGCCAAAGTGGTGTTCGAAGCGATGGCCAACGGCGAAGGCACGGCGGACGAGATCATCGACAAGCGTGGCCTCAAGCAAGTGACCGACAGCGGCGCGATCTCCGCGGTACTGGACGAAATGCTCGCGGCCAACGCCGAGCAGGTCGAACAATACCGCGCGGCAGACGAAGCCAAACGCGGCAAGATGTTCGGCTTCTTCGTCGGTCAGGCCATGAAGGCTTCGAAAGGCAAAGCCAACCCGCAGCAAGTGAACGAACTGCTGAAAAGCAAGCTCGAAGGCTGATGCAAATGGGGCCAGACCTGAAGCCTGGCTCCATCCCCTGTGGGAACAATCCATGGCTGAAGGGGTTTTGTGGTGAGGGGATTTATCCCCTCACCACAGAAGCTGATCTCCACATTGGGTTGTTTCCACATTTGTTTTGTGGAGCTTTCGAATGAAACGCCTGCTCGGCGCCTGCGCCCTGCTCTCCTTGCTCGCCGGTTGCGCCAGCAACGACATCATCGACCCGCACGGTTACGACCAGACTGGCGTCGCTTCCTATTACGGTACCAAGCACCACGGTAAACGCACCGCCAGCGGCGAAGCGTTCAACCAGAATTCCCTGACCGCCGCCCATCGCCAACTGCCGTTCGGCACGCGGGTGAAGGTCACCAACCTGAAAAACGACAAATCCTGCGTTGTGCGCATCAATGATCGCGGCCCGCACACCCGTGGCCGCTTGATCGATGTCTCCCGTGAAGCCGCCGAACGCCTCGGCATGCTAGGCAGCGGCACGGCACGCGTGCGCATACAGGCCCTCGACGACTGATGGAGCGCTGACCATTTTTGCTCTGGCCGATTTACCGCTGATCAACGTGATCGAGTTGCTCAGCGGCCTGATCCTGTTGATCCTCGGCGCCGAACTGATGGTGCGCGCCGCGGTGCGTCTGGCCGCCCGCCTGCATGTGCGCCCGCTGATCATAGGCCTGACCATCGTCGCCCTTGGCAGCAGCGCCCCGCAGATGGCGGTCAGCCTGCAAGCGACCCTGACGCACAACCCCGACATCGCCGTCGGCAGCGTGATCGGCAGCAGCATCTTCAACATCCTCGTGACCCTTGGTCTGTCGGCGCTGATCATTCCGCTGCGGGTCTCGCGGCAACTGGTGCGCCTGGATATTCCGCTGATGATCGGCGCCAGCCTGCTGGTGTTTGTCCTCGCCTGGAACGAACAGATCGGTCGCTTCGACGGCGTGCTGCTGCTCGCGGCATTGGCGTTGTACCTCAGTTTGTTGCTGCGCCAGTCGCGGCACTCGGCGCGTCCGCATTCGCAATTGCCGCAAGCCCCGCAGGTGCCGTGGTTCAGCAGTCTGTTGATGATCGTCGTCGGTCTGGCGCTGCTGGTGTTCGCCGGGCATTTGCTGCTCGGCGCAGCGGTGGCGGTGGCGACGGATCTGGGCTTCTCCGAACGAGTAATCGGCCTGACCGTGGTCGCGGTCGGCACCTCGCTGCCGGAGCTCGCCACCTCGCTGATCGCCGCACTGCGCGGGCAGCGCGATATCGCCGTGGGCAACGTGATCGGCGCCAACCTGTTCAACCTGCTCGGGGTGCTCGGCGTTACCGCACTGTTCGCACCGACACCGTTGTCGGTCTCGCCCAACGCACTGGATTTCGACCTGCCGGTGATGCTCGGCGTCGCCGCGCTGTGCCTGCCGGTGTTCTATTCCGGCTATCGCGTGACCCGCGCTGAAGGTTTGTTGTTGCTCGGTTTGTACGCGGTTTACGGGCTGCACGTGGTGTCGTTCACCACCGGCATGCCACTGGCCGGCAAACTGGAAAAGCTGATGCTGTTTTACGTGCTGCCAACGCTGCTGGCGTTTCTGTTATTCACGTCCGTACGCGCCTGGCGCCGCCAACACCACAAGAGGGATGGGCCATGACCGATTCGCAGAAAACCGGGGTTGAAATCCGCCGTCAGGTAATGGGCGATGCGTTCGTTGATCGCGCGCTGGGCAACGCCACCGAGTTCACCCAGCCGCTGCAGGATTTCGTCAATGAACACGCTTGGGGCGGCGTGTGGAATCGCGAAGGTCTGCCACTCAAGACCCGCAGCCTGATCACCCTCGCCGCGCTGACTGCATTGAAGTGCCCGCAGGAATTGAAAGGCCACGTACGGGGTGCGCTGAACAATGGCTGCACGGTCGAGGAGATTCGTGAGGCGCTGCTGCATTGCGCGGTGTATGCCGGAGTACCGGCGGCGATAGATGCGTTTCGCGCGGCGCAGGAAGTGATCGACAGTTATCAGAAAAACTAAAAGATCGCAGCCTTCGGCAGCTCCTACAGGAGAACGCATTCCAATGTAGGAGCTGCCGCAGGCTGCGATCTTTTGATCTTGCCCTTCAGATCCACCCACCCCACTGCAACAGAAAGATCCCGATATTGGTGGTCACCGCCGCCATCAGCGTGGTCAGCACAATGATCGCCGCTGCCAGCTCATGATTGCCCTGCGCTGCCCGGGCCATGACGAAACTCGCCGCCGCCGTCGGGCTGCCGAAGTACAGAAACAGAATCCCCAGCTCCGCTCCGCGAAAGCCCCACAGCCACGCACCGAGCGTCGCCAGCACCGGCAAACCGATCATCTTCACCAGACTCGAACTGAGCGCCATGCTCCCGCTCTTGCGCAGCGCCGCTAATGACAGCGTGCCGCCAATGCAGATCAGCGCCAGCGGCAAGGTGGTTTGCGCCAGATACTGGCCGGAGGTTTCCAGCCAGCCTGGCAGGCTGATCTGGAAATACGCGAACGGTGCGGCGGCAATCACGCTGATGATCAGCGGATTGCTGAACACGCTTTTGCAGATGCTCCACGGATCGGACTTGATCACCGGGCTGTACACCGCAAGCACGATGGTCGACAGCGTGTTGTAGAACAGGATCACCAGCGCCGCGAGAATTGCCCCGAGGGAAATCCCGTAGTCGCCGTACATGCTCGCCGCCAGCGCCAGACCAATCACCCCGTTGTTGCCGCGAAACGCGCCCTGGGTGTAGATGCCGCGATCTTCACGCGGGCACTTGATGATCGCCCAGCCCCAGGCCAGGGCAAAACTCACCAGCGTGGCGACTGCAAAATAGATCAGCAGCGCCGGTTGCAGCGCGGCGTGCAGATCCGCATGCAGAATCCCGAGAAATAGCAGCGCCGGCATGCTGACGTTGAACACCAGCGCTGAGGCAGTGTGGATGAAGTTGTCGTTGATCCAGTCGATGCGCTTGAGCAACACCCCGAGGAACAGCATGGCGAACACCGGCGCGGTGATGTTCAGGGTTTCGAGGAAGATTGCCAGCATGCCGGGGGAGCCTTTGGGTGAGCGTCGTCAGGGCTTAATGATAAGCCACTGAGTTGCTGTTGAAGATCAAAAGATCGCAGCCTGCGGCAGCTCCTACAGTGGAATTCGCGTTTCCCTGTAGGAGCTGCCGCAGGCTGCGATCTTTTTTGGACTCAGGTAATCGGCGCCGGATTGAACAGGGTGATGTCGTTATGCAGCTTGTGCTTCTCCGCCCACGTCTGCTGCTTGCCGCTCGCCACATCCAGGTAATAGTGGAACAACTCCCAGCCCAACGCCTCGATGGACGCACGGCCGGTAGCAATCCGCCCGGCATCGATATCGATCAGATCCGGCCAGCGTTGCGCCAGCTCGGTCCGGGTCGAGACCTTGACCACCGGCGCCATGGCCAAGCCATACGGCGTGCCCCGCCCGGTGGTGAACACATGCAGGTTCATCCCCGCGGCCAACTGCAAGGTGCCGCAGACAAAATCACTCGCTGGCGTCGCGCAGAAGATCAAACCCTTCTGCTTGAAACGCTCGCCCGGGCCGAGCACGCCATTGATCGCGCTGCTGCCGGATTTGACAATCGAGCCCAGCGATTTCTCGACAATGTTCGACAACCCGCCCTTCTTGTTGCCCGGCGTGGTATTGGCGCTGCGATCCGCCTCACCCTTGGCCAGATAGCGGTCGTACCAGTCCATCTCGCGCACCAGTTCCTGCGCCACGGTCTTGGTTTCGGCACGGGACGTCAGCAGATAGATCGCATCGCGCACTTCGGTGACTTCGGAAAACATCACCGTCGCCCCGGCGCGCAGCAGCAAGTCCGAGGCATACCCCAACGCCGGGTTGGCGGTGATGCCGGAGAACGCATCGCTGCCGCCGCACTGCATGCCGAGGATCAGCTCGGAGGCCGGCACGGTTTCGCGGCGGCGCTGGTCAAGCTTCTGCAAACGGACTTCGGCCAGCGCCATGATCTGCTCGATCATCTCGGTGAAACCGTGACTGGAATCCTGCAGGCGATACAGCCATGGCTCGCTGAGATCGACCGAGGCATCGTCCTCATGCATCACCTGCCCGGCCTGCAATTTCTCGCAGCCCAGACTGATCACCAGCGCTTCGCCACCCAGGTTCGGGTTGCGCGCCAGATTGCGCACGGTGCGAATCGGGATGTAGGCGTCAGTCGCGGTGATCGCCACGCCGCAGCCGTAACTGTGGGTCAGCGCCACCACGTCATCAACGTGCGGATACTTCGGCAGCAGCTCGTCCTTGATGCGCTTTACCGCGTGGTCGAGCACGCCGGTGACGCACTGCACCGTGGTGGTGATCCCGAGAATGTTGCGTGTGCCGACGGTGCCGTCGGCGTTGCGATAACCCTCGAACGTGAAGCCTTCCAGCGGCGACTGCGCGGCCGGTACTTCGGTGGACAGCGGCAGGCTGTCCAGCGGCGGCGCGGTCGGCATGCGCAGTTGATCTTCCTTGACCCAGCTGCCACGCGGGATCGGCTGCAACGCGTAGCCGATGGTCTGGCCGTAGCGAATCACCTGGCCGCCCTCGGGAATGTCCTCGAGGGTGACCTTGTGGCTCTGCGGCACAAAGTCCACGGTCACCAGACCGTCCGGGAACTCGGTACCGGCCGGCACGCCCTGGTCGTTGACCACAATCACTACGTTGTCCCGCTCGTGCAGGCGGATGTAGCGCGGCGAGTCGGAATGTTCAATCAACTGCATGACGCCGCTCCTCAGGAATGCGCTTGAGACAATTTGCCGGTGATTTCAGAACCACCGTTGGTTGGCGGCTCTTTGAGCACCACACGTTTGATCGGGCCGACGATCACCAGGTAGCTGAACACCGCGACCAGTGCGTTGGCACCGACGAACACTAGCGCCCACTTGAACGAACCGGTGGAGCTGATGATGTAGCCGATCACGATCGGCGTGGTAATCGAAGCGAGGTTGCCGAAGGTGTTGAACAACCCGCCGCTCAGGCCAGCGATCTGTTTTGGCGAAGTGTCGGACACCACCGCCCAACCCAGCGCGCCTACGCCTTTGCCGAAGAAGGCCAATGCCATGAAACCAACGACCATCCATTCCACGTCAACATAGTTGCAGGCCACGATACTGCTCGAGACCAGCAAGCCGGCAATGATCGGCGCCTTGCGGGCGAAGGTCAGCGAATGCCCTTTGCGCAGCAGGTAATCGGAAATCACCCCGCCAAGCACGCCACCGATGAAACCGCAGATCGCCGGCAGCGAGGCAATGAAACCAGCCTTGAGGATGGTCATGCCGCGCTCCTGCACCAGGTACACCGGGAACCAGGTCAGGAAGAAATAAGTGATGCCGTTGATGCAATACTGGCCCAGATACACGCCGAGCATCATGCGGTTGGTCAGCAACTGACGGATGTAATCCCACTTCGGCCCGTCGGTTTTTTTGCCTTGCTTGACGTCCATGTCGACCATGCCGCCATTGTCGGCGATGAACTGCACTTCGGCTTCGTTGGCCAGCGGATGCTGACGCGGGCTGTGGATAACCTTGAGCCAGACCAGCGAGAAGATGATGCCGAGGATACCCATGACAATGAACACGTGCTCCCAGCCGAAGCGATACACGATCCAGCCCATCAGCGGCGCGAACAGCACAGTGGCGAAATATTGCGCCGAGTTGAAGATCGCCGAGGCCGTACCGCGTTCAGCGGTCGGGAACCAGGCCGCGACAATCCGTGCGTTACCGGGAAAGGATGGCGCCTCCGCCAGACCGACCAGAAAGCGCAGCATGAACAGCGCAACGATCGCCGTGGACATGCCGAATTCACCGACAAAGCCTTGCAGCACGGTGAACAGCGACCAGGTGAAAATGCTCAGGGCGTAGACTTTTTTCGAGCCGAAGCGATCGAGCAGCCAGCCACCGGGAATCTGTCCGGCAACGTAGGCCCACCCGAAAGCGGAGAAGATATAACCGAGGGTGACCGCGTCGATGCCGAGGTCTTTTTGCAGGCTGGAACCGGCGATGGCGATGGTCGCGCGGTCGGCGTAGTTGATCGTAGTCACCAGAAACAGCATGAGCAGGATCAAATAGCGGACGTGAGTCGGCTTGGACGATTGCATGTAGATGTACTCCCACTGATTATTTTTATGCGCGGGTGAATCTGTTGTGCTGCATGTATTCCCTGTAGGAGCTGCCGAAGGCTGCGATCTTTTGATCTTGATCTTCAAACAAATCAAAGATCGCAGCCTTCGGCAGCTCCTACAGGGGTATTGCTTCAGGAGCCGATGTAGCTGGTCTTCACGACCGTGTAGAACTCTTGCGCATAGCGGCCTTGCTCACGTGAGCCATAGGATGACCCCTTACGGCCCCCGAACGGAACGTGGTAATCGACACCGGCGGTCGGCAGGTTGACCATCACCATCCCGGCCTGCGAATGGCGCTTGAAGTGGTTGGCGTACTTCAGCGACGTGGTGGCGATGCCGGCCGACAGACCGAACTCGGTGTCGTTGGCCATCGCCAGCGCCGCCTCGTAGTCGGCCACGCGAACGACGTTAGCCACCGGGCCAAAGATTTCTTCACGGCTGATGCGCATCGACGCTTCGCTGTCGGCAAACAGCGTTGGCGCGAGAAAGTAGCCTTCGGTGTCGCAGGTCACCAGACCACCGCCGCTGACCAGACGTGCACCTTCGGACTGGCCGATATCGATGTACTTCATGTCCTGTTCCAGCTGCGCCTGGGAAACCACCGGACCGATGTCGGTGCCGGATTTCAGCGCGTGGCCGACCTTGATCGACTGCATGCGCTCGGCCATGGCTTCGACGAACTTGTCATGAATCCCGGCAGTGACGATCAATCGGCTCGACGCCGTGCAACGCTGGCCGGTGGAGTAGAACGCGCTCTGCACCGACAGCTCGACCGCCTGCTTGAGGTCGGCGTCGTCGAGAATGATCTGCGGGTTCTTGCCGCCCATTTCCAGCTGAACCTTGGCCTGGCGCGACACGCAGTTGACCGCGATCTGCCGACCGACGCCGACCGAACCGGTGAAACTGATGCCATCAACTTTCGGGCTGTTGACCAGCGCTTCGCCGACCACCCGACCGCTGCCCATCACCAGGTTGAACACACCGGCCGGGAAGCCAGCGCGGGAGATAATTTCCGCCAGCGCCCAGGCACAACCTGGCACCAGATCGGCAGGTTTGAGCACCACACAGTTGCCGTAGGCCAGGGCCGGGGCGATTTTCCATGCCGGGATGGCAATCGGGAAGTTCCACGGGGTGATCAGACCGACCACACCGAGAGCTTCGCGGGTCACTTCAACGTTGACGCCCGGGCGCACCGACGGCACGTAGTCGCCGGACAGACGCAGGCATTCACCGGCGAAGAATTTGAAGATGTTGCCGGCGCGGGTCACTTCGCCGATGGCTTCGGGCAGGGTCTTGCCCTCTTCCCGGGCCAGCAGAGTGCCGAGTTCTTCGCGACGGGCGAGGATTTCCGTGCCGACTTTATCCAGCGCATCGTGACGGGCCTGGATGCCCGAAGTCGACCACGCCGGGAACGCGGCGCGGGCCGCATCGATGGCGGCGTTAACCTGAGTCAGGTCAGCCTTGGCGTAGTCGCCGATGGTGTCGCTCAGCTCGGACGGGTTGACGTTGGCCGAGTAGTCGGCACCGGCGACCCATTCACCGTTGATGTAGTTGTCGTAACGCTTGGAATCAGCCACAGAAAATTCTCCTCTCTACGCAAAAGCCGCTGATTGCTCAGCGGCCTTGTGGGTCGGTGTTTATTGCGCGCCTTGTTTGTCGATCAGCGCGGCGAGCATTTCGAATTCTTCGCCGGTCAGGTCAGTCAGCGGCGCCCGCACCGGGCCTGCGTCATAGCCGGCGATTTTCGCGCCTGCCTTGACGATGCTCACCGCGTAACCGGCCTTGCGGTTGCGGATGTCCAGGTACGGCAGGAAGAAGTCGTCGATGATCCTGGCGACGGTGGCGTGATCGTCACGGGCAATCGCGTGGTAGAAGTCCATCGCGGTTTTCGGGATGAAGTTGAACACTGCCGAGGAGTAAACCGGCACGCCCAGTGCCTTGTAGGCAGCGGCGTAGACTTCCGCAGTCGGCAGGCCGCCGAGGTAGCTGAAGCGATCACCGAGGCGGCGACGGATCGACACCATCAACTCGATATCGCCCAGACCGTCCTTGTAGCCGATCAGGTTCGGGCAGCGCTCGGCCAGTCGCTCCAGCAATGGCGCAGTCAGGCGGCAGACGTTGCGGTTGTAGACCACCACCCCGATGTTCACCGATTTGCACACCGCTTCAACGTGGGCGGCGACGCCGTCCTGACTGGCTTCGGTCAGATAGTGCGGCAGCAGCAACAGGCCTTTGGCGCCCAGACGCTCGGCTTCCTGGGCGTACTCGATGGCTTGACGGGTCGAGCCGCCGACACCGGCCAGAATCGGCACGCTGCTGGCGCAGGTGTCGACGGCAGTCTTGATGATTTCCGAGTATTCGCTGGCGGCCAAGGAGAAGAACTCACCGGTGCCGCCGGCGGCGAACAAGGCTGAAGCGCCGTACGGAGCCAGCCATTCCAGACGCTTGATGTAGCCGGCGCGGTTGAAATCGCCCTGCGCGTTGAAATCGGTGACCGGGAACGACAGCAGACCGGCGGAGAGGATGGACTTCAGTTCTTGTGGATTCATTATTCGAACACCCTGGGTAGCAACGTTTTTTGTGAGTTTTATGATTCAGCCAGCGCTGAAGTTGTAGGTCATCGTACAACTTAAAAGACAACCGTCAACTGCATTTCATCGTTGCCCCGCACTTTTTGTCGGACAAGATTCGATCTTGACGTAGGAAAAATCTGGTCTAGGCTCGACATGACTGTATATCCATACAGTTAAAAATAAATCCACCGACGACATATCAAGGAGCCAGAAATGTCCGGACTGCATGCAAAACCACATCGTCGCTCGACTCGATGATCTTTTCACTGTAAAAGGCATTCGCTTCAACGCCGACAATCCGCATCTGCTGCTGCACATCGCCGACGCCCATAGCGATGTCGTACCAGCCGCCGCCCTCCCCGGCAACGCCTTGAACATTCGACCGCCACTGCGCTTCGAAGGCGCTGAACACACGGCCATCGGCGATAACACCCTGCTGCGCTTCAGTGAAAACGCCGAGCCGATTCGCGCGCAAAACAAGCCCTTGCACTTGCCCAATGGCCTTGCGCTGACCTACGGCCAGGTGGTGGCGCTGGCTGGAGATTTCTACGGCGTGGTCGATCGACCGATCAACGAAGGCGCGACCCCGGCTGATCGCCTGAATCGCTTCCACGCTGCATTTGATTCTCTCGCCGTGCTGCCGGCCTCACGCGCCGAGGCCACGCAGATTCTCGCGGTCATGCAAAAAGAGATCGACGCGGTTAAACAGGCGATCAAGGACGGTAAATCACCGCACGAAGCCTACGACGCGCTCGGAGATACGTTGTCCGAAGAGTGGAACAAGCTCACCGGCGGCGGCAGTTTCGTCTCCGCGCTGTTCCCGCTTGGGCGCTATCTGAAACTGGCGGCGAACAACGCCGACCACTTTGGTGAATGGGCCAGACTGGCCTACATCGCCGGCCACACCGCCGCCCTGCAAACCGCCGTCGCAGCCCGCGCCAATCACGATGAGCAGCAACTGGAACGGGCCTACGCGATGAACGCGTTTGCCGACCACGTCCTCACCGACCTGTTCTCTGCCGGCCACCTGCGTGTGCCACGCAAAGAGATGGCGGCGGTGGTCAGGCCGAGCGATCTCGGCTCGCTGGTCACCCGTTTCATGCACGACGAGGACAGCAAATTCGGCCTCAAGGTGCGCAACGCCCATGGCGATCAATGGCGCGCCTACGGCGACAAACGTTACTTCGACGCCAGCGACGCGGACAACCGCACCCAGGTCAATCTGGCGGTGCAGGCTTCGGCGGATGAAATCTTCGCCGCCTACCTCAGCGGCAACGTGCCCGCCCCTTCAACGTTTGCCGCGCTGCAACGCCTGCCGGATCTGACGGCGGTGCTGAATCTTTCCAGCAACTTCTCGCCGCTGTTCCGCGTCGAGGGCGGCAAGGTGCTGCGGCGCAAAGACGTGAACAACCTCAACGACACCGCCACCATCGATGACTGGTGGGGCTGGAGCACCTACCTGCTGCTCAAGGACTACCACCCGACGGGTAACGTCAATCAAGGAGAATGAGCAATGACGATCACATTGAAACTGGAACTGACGTCGGGGCAGTCGCTGCAGGGCGCGCCGCTGGAGCTGCTGGAGGACGGCAAGCCGATTGCGCGGGGGGTTGTGGATAAATCGGGAGAGGTGGCGTTTGCTGCCAAGCCTGGTAACGCGAAACTGGCAGTGAGGGTGGATCGCTCGATATTGCCGCGCTGAATTCACGGGCCTCTTCGCGAGCAAGCTCGCTCCCACCCTGGATTTTCGGCCAGCCCGATTGTGAGTTCAGCCGAGAATCATTATGGGAGAGAGCTTGCTCGCAAAGGGAATCGTTACCAAGACCGTTCGTCGAAACTGGTATTTCTTACAGGTTCCAGATCAATCCTCTGCCGGCTTCAATACCCAAGGAGTAAACGAACCGGCTCCGCCAGGCAACGCTGTAATGAGCATGCCTTCAACGGTTTGATGGATATTGAAACGGAGTTTGATCATGACTGCACACGCTAAAGCTTTGGCCGCGCCAAGTCTCAGGGAAGCAGAAAACGGAAAACTTTATGTTGGCAAACTGACAGGAGCTGCCCACGGAGAAGTGCTGCCCTACCCTAATGCATCTGTCGGTGACCACATTACTTTTCATGTAGTGACCACCTCCGGTAACACTCGGGAAGACCATCAAATACTCACGGAGCCCGAGGTAGGAAAACCAATCATTTTCCTAATCCCCAAAGATGTTTTTGAAAAGAATCTGACTCCTGAGGCCACTGCTGAACTTCGCTACAGCGTTACAAGTCGCGATCAGCCACCAAAGGCATCACCACTTCTTACCATTAAGCTGGAACGGTAACCTTTCACCCCTGCGCCTGTGCCTCTTCATGGGCCTGGCGCAGTCTTTCACGGCTGTTGGTCAAATGCAGGCGCATCGCCGCCCGCGCCGCATCGGCATCCTGGCGGGCAATCGCCTCGTAGATTTCCTCGTGCTCACGGCTCAGGCGGTTCATGTAGTGCTGCTGGTCATCATGGGCCAGGCGTGCCGAGTTCAACCGCGTACGCGGAATGATACTGGTGCCCAGGTGGGTCATGATGTCAGTGAAGTAGCGGTTGCCGGTGGACAGGGCGATTTCCAGGTGGAAGGCGAAGTCCGACGCTACCGCATCGCTGGCGTGGGCCACGCTGTCGTTCAGCGCATCGAGGGCGGCGCGCATGGTTGCCAATTGCTCGGGGCTGCGACGTTGCGCGGCAAGCCCGGCAGATTCGACTTCAAGGCTGATGCGCAATTCGAGAATGGCCAGCACATCACGCAGGGTGACGACAGTGGCCGGATCGATACGGAAACCGCTCGGGCTTGGCGTGTCGAGCACAAAAGTGCCAATGCCGTGGCGGGTTTCAACTTGACCGGCCGCCTGCAAACGGGAAATGGCCTCGCGCACGACGGTGCGGCTGACGCCATGGGCTTCCATGATCGCCGACTCGGTAGGCAGTTTGTCACCGCGCTTGAGCAGGCCATCGCGGATCTGCTCGCTCAGCACCGTCACCAGTTCCTGGGCCAGGCTGCGGCGCTTGCGCGGGAGGCGTGGGGTGTCGATCGGGTTTTCCATGGTCAACGTCTGGTCTCGAAAAATCGGCTTGGTGGGCATCATAGCGCAGGCGGGTTGTACGATCACTGTCGAGTCGAAACACCGCCCTTGTAGATACCGTCTTGCCCCTCACCGGGCAAGTGCCAATTTCGGGTCAAATGGTTGGCCCGATTTGAGCACTCCGTAGACGAAGTGCAACAACTTGCGCATGGCTGCACAGATGATCTGTTTGGGGG
>JABFPR010000183.1:0-12995 GCA_022817345.1 Neoscelio sp. ZL-2020
TTTCTACGCCGTGGTTAATTGATGGACTCGAGAAACACTCGTTATTAATAAATTCACATGAATTACAATGAATTTGTATTTTACACGTAAAACCTTTTTCCATGGAATGTTTCGCAACGAGATTAGTCTGACTGCAGTTTTTACATTTCAGCCCTTGTAATAGATCATGCCAGATATTCTCCTTGTAGATTCGATAACATCCTTCAATTTTTGCAGATTTCGTTTCTGCGTCTGATGGTAGTGACTCCTAATCACTATTGTCTTCACCATTAGCTACGTGCATTTCTAACTTTCGTTTGCGCGTACAATCCACAGCCTTTGGCACCTACAGAAATATATAAAATCATGAGAATTGCAAGAATGAAGAAAAATATAATTACATAAAATAATGAATAAAACTTACAGTAGGGTTTCGATTTGCACGAGCTCGTGCAGCTTTATTATGAAGTTTTCTTTTCATTCCTTTTTTGTCATTGTTGGAATATTTCTTCTTTTTAGGATTTGTTATTCGTGACATAACAATCAACCCAACACACACACCACACGCACAGGAAATTCGGAAATATTTGTTTATAATTTAGCTAGACCGTATTATGAAGAAAGCAATATCAATTTATAAGAGCGAAACAAACACTTCAACTATATTCAGCACATACTTGCATAAACAACTTTTTTTTAATGGCCCGCAACGAAATTCAAATATTTGAAAATTGATTATTAATTGATTATTAATAATTTATTATTCAAAATATATTGTAAACAACAATAAATATTATTGTTTTTAACATAACAATAAATTAAAGTCAATTTTACATTCGTTTATAAAAAAAATTAAGCTAAACTGTCACCGTCAATTGTCCATCATTTCGGCGTTGCGCGCGCCGATTAAAAATGTGATATAAACAACTTTCAACAAACATTCAACAAAAATCAACAACAGTACATGAAAGAGCACATTTCAGAGTATCAAAATATGAAATAAAAAATTTTTGCCAAAAAATTCGATTTTTGCCCATTTTTAGGTAAAGAGTCCCCTTAAAGGCTTATTTTTCAAGACAATCGATCATTTCCAAATTTTTTGGACACCTTTTATAATTTTTAGTACATCATTTTAAAAGTAATCTTACCGAATGAATGTAGCCCCAAATCTTAAATATAATATTTCCTACTACACATACCAATATATACAATTTGTATGTAGTTAATGTGCATCGTATAAATCTTTCGTTTCGTATAAATTAAACAAACGTTTATTAATATTTTTACAATTAATTACGTATATATAGGGTGTCTCATTTAAGGTGACTGGGGCTAATATCTCAAAAACTAAACATCGGTTCAAAAAAGTTGGTAATGAAAGATGTTCGTATCGAAGGGGGCTATCCAATGAACTATTTCCATTTAAGATATTAAAATACCACCACCTCACCGCAGGGGGTCAGGTGAGGGGTTAAGTTGGATATCATTGGATAGCCCCTATCGATAAGAATAACTTTCATTACCAACTTTTTTTGATCAGATGCGTAGTTTTCGAGATATTAGCTCCGATTACCTTAAATGGGACACCCTGTATATTTCATTCAATATTCAATATGGCATAGTTTAATGATCAAAGAATAAAAACATTAAGCTATACTAATCTTAATATCTAATAGAATATAAATAATATTTTTGAACAGTGTAGCAAGAATTGATCAACATTGATAAAAGATAACAAAATGGTGAAATATTTTTAACACACTATGTATTATAATTTATAATACTATTGTATATATTCTCATTTCACTGTACTATTATTCTCCGTGTATGTATGGTGCATAAAAAACAATGCATAGTGGAAATGATGCATACTTACTACATGCCAATTACAACGCATACAATGCGTTGGACATTATACACACATGTTCCCAAGTACAAATTTAATCATTTTGTCTCGTTCCTCTAATGCGCTGGTAAGATTATAGTTAGGCAAATTCATCTAGATAAACCTTACTGCTGTCTAAAACGGCGCTTATATGACAGTATAAAACTAGTTTGTGACATTGTCACAAGGGTGAAACATTTATTTTTAGTTCATATAAAGAAATTGCATCGTCTGAATAACATGTGTGCTTTAATTTTTAGTTTGTTCGCAGGAATAATAAAAAAATATATGGAAAATAGTGTCCACCGCTAATTAGTCCATAGCAGGCGTTGGGGAAAACAGCGATGCTCTCAAGCACAGCTCAAAACGTTTCGCTCTAACCTTAACCAATTGGAGCACTCGACTTGGCAATGTACTGGAATTGATGCGGAAGTATCAAGCAAACGGAAACATAATATGAGATATTCAGCGTTTTGAGCACTCGAGATCGCGACGAAACTGAACAAGTCGTAAATCCTAAAATAATACAAGTGCATCAAGGGCGAAGGAGACGTAAATTATTAATACGTCAACGAGAGACCTAAAAACAAAATTACGCTATATCAAAATTCTTATGCGTTGAGGTTTTATGGCGATAGTAAGCAAATTTTTGAGCTAAATAACTTGTACATACTACACGTATTCAGAATTGATTTATGTTATATTGTCAATTTAAGTGGATATTGTTAACATCTTGGAATAGGAAAGATTAAACAAAATAATTAAATCGGCAATTTTTATGAAATTACTAAGCAGTTGCAATGCTTATATGTGTTGTTGAACCTCATAGTTTTATAATCTAAAACTTAGAATTAAAAGTTTAATTTAGGGGTTGCGAAAAATTTTATTTATAAGTAAAGAACTAGTAAACAGTGATTTCCAACGTCAGCTATTATATAAATTAATATAGATGAAAATTTAACAATAAAAAATAATTCATAAAAAGCAAAGTGTTATACTTGATTTCACAGACTAACCGAAAAGAAGTAACCGTCGAATCGGCAAGATTGGTGACGAAATAATATTTCAATTTTATAAGAGAAGATTTCGTTCAATTAGCATTCGCTATTTGAATGTTTCAGCCAAGATGAGAAGAGACCAACGTAATGGCCACTGAAAATCCAGTTATCAATTATTAGTTGCGAGATATGTTGTTACTTGCGAGAAAATTGGTAACGTCACAAGTATGAAAATATAAAAAAACTATACTAATTTTTATAAAGTTAAACTTATAACAGCTTAAACTATTGTATCTGTCAAGAATTCGATTAGACACTTAATATAAACAAAAAAGTATGAACAGCAACTGATGCGACTGACGTATGCGTAAAAAAAGTAAATTACATAAATGAAGTTGAAAAATTCTGCGACTAAGATTCTTGAATCTTAGTAAAGTAAATTTCTATTCATTGGATCGTCACAAAGGTATCGTTACGGACCATGGAGAGAAGTCGTCGTCAAAATTGTTTAATAAGCAATTACACACTGTACAAGCTGTACCTACATACCAAAAGAAAACGAACGTCGCCTAATTTTGGCCACTTACAGCGCCATCTACGATAATGCGAAATTTATACTCAATCGATAATAACTTTAAAATTATTACGGGGTGACTTTTCTTCAAGAAAGTGGTCAAAACTAATTTGCAGCGCCATCTGGCACAAATAAAAAAAAATTGTTCAAGAAACCCTACTTTATTTTTTGCGTAGACTACGAATATGCAATAAAAAATAGTGGTTTTCATTTAAGATTTAAAAGTTGCCCCCCGCTACTGCCATACGTTTGGTGGTTGGGGGGCTAATTTCAATACAACTGAATACAGCATGATAATATTTAGGATTTATTTGAAACATTTTTATCGTACAATGCTTATTTCTCCAGATATTTAACATTCTCAAGATAAATAGAACACCCAGTATAAAGGCCAAATAAAAAATGTTATTTATGTACGAAGAAACAATATAAGTAATCGAATTAGAATGAATATCAAGAAGTTGAAGATAGTAATCAATAATCTTAAATGCTCGGTGTTTTATTGATTTCTTTATTATGTAATAATTAAATGTCATATTTATATATAGGATAAAATAAATATTGTTACTATGAAGCTATTCAGAAATATCGTTTAATTGTCGTGTCATATCAAGGAATACGCAAGGTAGTCTATTCAAAATGTCAACGGTAAATATATTGAAAAGTAAGCACCCAATAACAAAAATTAAGAAAATAAATGTTAAATATTTAATACTTAATTATTTAATTCTATTAAGATTAATAGGTCTCTCCTACTTCTATCACGGTGGGGCGGGGGTAATATTCGAAATTCTAATGTAAACCGTAAATTTGTTTTTATTTTTGAAATCTTCATTGAAAATGAATGAACTTTTATTGGAGTGAATATTTAAAATGATGATAAAATTAAAAGTTACAAATGACAGAAAGTTAAAAATACCATAAAGAAGTTTCAAGGGGGATTTTAAAGCTTATGCAACAGACTAGGGCAGCAGGCAGACAAATTGACGAAGCGATACCCTGCTGGTAACCGTTGCTCCGCTGAACATCTTACTGACCAATACCGGAGACAAACCGTACTTGGACAGAGGTGACAATACCATTATCATTAAACTGACGTTCATAAGTGACGATCTTGTGAGCTCGGGCTTGATGTGGAAGGTCAATGATTACTATAGACATAGCAACCATCACACCATTCTATACCATATTGCTGAGCCTGGGGATCTGAAATGAACAATGGTAAAATCAGGTCGTAACGGGTAGAGTACCAAGGCATTTGATACAGATTCCTTTGCGGTTATAATGCAAGGTGAAGTTTTAACAACTGATTCAACGGATGATATAGTTGAAAAATGTATAAACCATGTCATCAACGTCTATTATGCATCGATGCCTATAACATCGGGGAGGGATCTCCGGCCACCAGTGTACTGATGGAAAGAATTAAGAAGGAAATACAAGCGCAGTCGAAGACTGTATCAGAGTGCCAGAGAACGCCCAAATTACATTGTCTTGCAAGTGCAATATAGACAACATTGCGGAGCCCTTAAAAATAAACTAAGCTGGAGAGCTGTGCCTACCAGCCTGAATCTGCTTTATAATATAGTGGCCACGATTCTCCCCATCAACCGAGACCGAATGCTGTCGAAGTTTTGCTTGCGTGCATCTGAGAAGAGAAACCGAACAAGGTTGAGGAACTGTTGGCGACCTGCCGTAAGATCGGTGATGTAAAAGCCCTAGGTCCGAATAACATTCTTAATGTTGCCCTCAAGTGTGCCATTCGAACGCGCCCAGACGTGTTCCTCATTGTTTAAAACACGTGTCTTCAAGCGGCAATTCCCCCCCAATGATGGAATAATCAGCGTCTTGACCTTCTTTCGAAGAGCAAGGAACAACCCGAGGACCCGTTACCATCTAATATGCTTATTCGATAAAGCAGGAAAGGATCTCGAGAGAATAATATTTAACCGACTGCGGTCGTACATTTTGGTCATAAATGGCCTATCCGAGAACCTGTTTCCTTTTGGGAATACACGGTCAACGTTGTAAACCATGGACAAAGTTGTTGAGACAGCCATCAAGGCTATTGAGGACAAAAGATGGAGAAGAGGTGCCAAATAGTACCGTACCGTTGTGACCCTAGACGTCAATAATGCTTTTCACCCGGCGAGATGGAGCTGCATCTTAGAAGTACTCTGACATCTGAGGGTTTCCACGTACATTAGGTTAATTTTCGCTGACTATTTCAGGGACAGAGCCATGATGTACTAACTGACAACGGACCCAGGTATTATAACATCACGGGCAGGGTTCCGCAAAAATCAGTCCTTGACCCCTTATAGTGGAACATAATGTACGATGCGGTGATGAAACTTGGATGTCAGAGGTAACGAAAATTATCGGTTTCGATGATGTCGCCGTGGTCACCGGTGTCAAGCAAGTGGAGGATGTAACCCAAATCTCCGACAAGATCGTCGCCACTATTCGTCATTGGTCATTAATTGCTGAAAAAATTGGCGGACTACAAAACCGAGATCGTCCACATCACGAATAGGAAACAGAGAGAGACAATCACTCTTACGGTCAGGGACTACGAGGTTCACTCGTAGTGAACTTTTTGAAGCTAGCAATGTGTCCTAGTTCCTAGGGGTAACGGTAGATAGCAAACTGATGCAAGAGGGACATATCAGAAGAGGCGGTAACAAAGCTGCCATTTGGTTGACACATTGTTGAGGATGATGCTCAACGTAGCGGCGATAAGTTAATTCACTTATCAATTGTTGTTTTCCAATGCTGAAATTTGAGTGATTAAATTTGTATTTTTCAAATTACAATATTTAGAATATTACTTTCTTAAAATTGAAATAAAATAAAGTCTGCAATTTAAACAAATATTACGGTTATTGTCACACACTATCAAAAATAAACTAATTATCAGCATTATCTTTGATTCTACATTCAAAAAAATATTACTCATACTTAAAATGTTTATATTTTCACAGTTTTAAAATATTTGTATCAACAAAATATTAATGCTCAATAATTTAAACAATTTTTTATTACAGATTTTTGCATTTTTTTTTTATTGTTGGTGAGAAATAGTGTTAGGCAGAAAGGGGAGAAACATGCAGACAAATTGAATATTTCACATAAGTTAAAACAATTTTTTATTACAGAATTTTTCATTTTTTTTAAATACCTAAAAATATGAAACGAAAATTTTGTGAGAATTGTAATAAACTGGAATGTAATTAATTAACCTTATTATAATTGTATAATAAATTATATAATTTATCTAAAAAGTGGATGTGTAAAAAACATATCTTTTCAATATTTTATATCTTATCATTATATTGTAATTGTATTCAATCAAGCGGTGTTCACCTTATTTTTGTTGAATATTTAGATTCTTTGTTCAAAAGTATTATTCAGGACAGAATGTCTGTAAAATTATTAATTCTAATTTAATGAAAAACATAAAAGAATTAGGACGTTATATCTGAACATTTCTTGACGAAAAACTAAATCTTGAATGAATTAGATTGAGATCACTGAGTCTCGTAGAAATTAATTAAAATACGATACAAACCCTGTTAGACAAAAACCAAGAGAAAGTATGGGACAAATATTTTTAAATTGACACAGTGTACCAAAATTAAATGACATACGAGAAAATGTTAGAGTTGGTGAGAAATAGTATTAGAAAGAAAGGGGAGAAACATGCAGACAAATTGAATATTTCACATAAGTTAAAAGAAATTAAGATCGAAGATTTAGTTTTATTTAAAGTGTGCAATGTAAGTGAATGCAATGAGTAAAAAATACATGTAAGAATGCAGTAGAAAAGAAGATCGTGTAACTTATGTCTTTTTATGTAGAGCCATATGAAATTAAGAAAAAAGTAAATAATGAGACATGTATTCTCCACATACTGAATTTATACCTATATTTTGCTCGGCACAATGTAGACTATTTAGTTGGATTGACTACGCGGGGATCCCGTTTTGGAGAACTTTATGGTCTCTCCGTGTTCTTAGTTCTGTTGTAAATGTGTTGTTGTGCTCACAATTAACATCATGCGCTAAGCCCGTTTTGGGCAAGCTTCCTGATGTAATTAGGACATATTGACACATTCCAGTACTTTTAGAAAATTAAGAAACCAGAAGCATTCAAACTGATTGATTACGCGGGAATCTCGTTGGAGAGATCTTTATGGTCTTTCAATTTACTTGACTCGGTTTATTGCACCTTATGTTTCATATTAAAATTAAAGTTAAGCCGATTTAGGTAACGTTCATGGCTTAATAGTGTGTCATATTGAAATTAGGAAAAAGAAATTCTTTCTACGAGATGATACACATTTTGATTGTTTTGATGATTTGAGTGGTTGGGGGAGAAATAGTTGATAATACAAATTAGTTTTAGCGTGCGAAATAGTCAATGATTTCCGACGCAAGACAACAAATTTAAATAAAACTTTATGTCTAAAATAACTGTCTGTTTAAAAGAAAGTCTTGTTAAAGAATTGATTTAAAATAAAATCTGTGCATTTTTTATCCATAACAATATAAAATTAGTTTTTTCACAATTTATTCATTATTTTTTATTTATATTTATATTTTAATAGTTTAGTATAATTTTTAACAAATTTAATAATATTAATACATAATTTGTTCAAAATATATCTTTCAATTTGTACAAGTTTTATATATGAAAAAAAGGATACAACTTTTCGTATTTAAACAGCTAACCGTATGTTTACTTCCATAATTCCGTATAATAGTGAGATAGCATCAATTACTGTACTGTACATTTATTAAATGGGTGTTTCCATACTCTCCTGATCCACGTGGATCAACAGAGACTACGGGAAGATCCTAGCTGGGCTTGGTTCTTTCAACAAGAACCTGCCCAGGAGGAAATCCAAATCACAGTGCAAATACGGCTGCAACACTGTTGGACGTCTATCACACATTTCATGAATTGGTGGACAAAAGAAATAAGAAATCAAATCATCATACCAAACAATACCGTAACCAGATGCTATTGGGTGTCAAAATATCAGATGTCGTAGGAACAATTGTAAAAAAAGTTCTCCAGACTAAGAAGACTGAGAAACAACAAACCGAAAGGCCGAACCCCTAATCGCATTTAGGGAAGAGGGAGTAAATATGATTGATAAAGTCGCACAAGAGATGAGCAAACATCAGATGTTCCGTTCTACGGACAAGAGGAGAAGCTGAAGTCAAATAGGTGAAGAGCAACCTGAGAAGATCTATTCTACGAAGAAGAGAAAAGGCCGGTGCTCCTAGATGCATAACAACGAACCCAGTTTGATGCAATGTGAAAGCGGTACCTAATTAATGTCCCAGAGATTAGAAGGGGGATTATGAGGGCTATGCGTCGTCATAAGAACCCCCTACCCCTGTAAAATTTATGTTTAATCTGCTGACATCATTTACGTCTTTTAATGTATAAATTGAAAAATAATTATGAAGAGGATTATTTACATTTATTCTATAAATTAAGTATCCATATCTGAATGGTCCGGCAAATATATAAATAATCATTTGAATGATTGCGCAATTACTAGTTGCGCGTTTTAAGCTAGTTTAATTGCTCGTTTGAATGATACACTAGTGAATGGTTAAACATATGAATAGTTATGGAACTGAACTGTTTGGCAAATGATTTTTGATTTTTTATCACTAGAGAGTTGGACCAGTGTTGTTTGAAAACGGGTCACCAATATTATTAATACTGTCAGTACCAATAGCAGTTCAGTACTGGCGTAAGCACGATTCTAATTTTCTGTTACTTTTATAATAATAGTATAACAGATTGAAATCTGTGTACAAGTGTTAAATATCTCGAAGTAAATAGTTGTAGAATATTGAGAAAAATTTAATTATTGCATTCTAATTGGTCAAAATCTCATTTAAGCAGGTGTAATTCCGTAAAACCTAATCAGAATAAAGTTAAATTTAATATCAATGTCTGGTAAAATAAAAAATTCACTCTTAACAATATAAGCTTCCAGTAAAATTATAATTTTGTTTTTTACTATGTACGATATATTTTGGACAATTAAAAATTTAATTAACCGCGTATTAACAATTAATACGCGGAGTACTTAATATACACGTAATCTGTATATCTGTAATCTGTAAATCTGTAGTTTTCAATATGTACTAAGTCCCGTTATACATGTCCCAAATTCGGTATTCGTCTTTTCCACTATGCATTTAGTTTTTATGAACTATCATAATTGTATGCTCCATATCCAAATGTGACGTATATGAAATCCGATTGGTACTACTTTATGTTGCACTAAACCTTATACGAATAAATTTGAATTACGAAGTTACTTACCTTAAAGTTTTATGATATGTAATTGTATATAATCGTAACTTGGTATTAAAATCTTTTCCTGACTTACAATATATGTAGTTTTCAACTTTACATTTTTCTTGCATATTAAAAACTTTATAAATTTGTTTCCTGAATAAAGAATTAACGTGGAAATGATCAAAAAATAAAAATTCAAATTGTTGTTAAATGTGATTAAAATTCTTAATATTTAAATTTAACGTTGGCGTTTAAACTTAACGTTTGTCGTTTTAATTTTAACGTTTATTTAAGTTCATTGAAAATAATTATAAACTATAAAAACATATGTTTTTATCAAAAAATAGGCCCGCAATGCAATATTACTTCTTTTAACCGGTCTTAATTTTGATACCAAATTCTACGTCGAATTTTGCTCATTTTCGTTGAAGAACGTTATATATAAAACTCTAATTTTTGATTTTGTTTATCCTTTTTTAATAATGTTATGAATAAAAGCTATTTCCATGTTTTTCCGCTAATAATTTGCCTATAAAAAGAAAAACTATATAAATTCGAACACACATCAAAGTTCCAAATATGAATATAGAAACATCAGGAATAAAAAATTGAAAATTAAAGTAGAAAAGATAACAAATGACATATAAGACAAGTTGTGTTATGTAGAAAGAATATGGCAACACTTACAAATGTAGTTTTACCATCAAAACCAAGAATATAATTTTTGTTCAGACAAAACATTTTTATCACGTAATTAATTATTCCTGTTGAATGTTTGGACAGAAAATAAACATGGAAAATTTTTATTGGAATCGAAACACGCAACGTCAGAAAAGGAGCAAGTATTTTGAACAACTCTCGATGAAAACGTGGAAAAAGCGAAGACAACGTAGTAAATAACTGTTTCGAAGAACACGCTGTCGAAGAACTAACTGAAAATGATTTGAAGAGTTAATCCTTTACACGCTGAAAATAAATCAGAAATTTTACCGGAGAAGAGTATCCGCATTCAAACGAAATTTGATGTATTAAAAAATAAAGATCAGATCGAAGGTGGTAATGCATGTAAATATATCTTGTTAGATTTTTAAAAATTGTCACCTTTATTATCAAGAGTAAGGTGCGCTGAATACGGTGAAAATTCATTAAAATTTCAACACATAAACGAGTGTCATAAATTTTCATATTAAATCGTTCTCCAATGTGAAGGTTGCGAATTACTGGGATTAGAAGTTAAATAATAAGAAATTTATACTTATCAGAGTCACAAGTTAAGATTCAACAAGACCAGAGTTTGATATTAATATGCGACAATGTACAGTCTTTTTATACATGATGTCATACAATTTTTGAATTTATTACGTGAAATTATATTTGACATTTTAAAAGAGATATAATACGGCAGTGTTATTATCAAAATTAAGTTTTGTAAACATTGACAATAACTTCGCCGTACAAACAAAAGATAGGAATGCGGCTATCCCCATTTTTCATATTTTTGTTTGACTAAGCGAGCAGCGGAAAACCGGCGCTCACAGGCAGTGGAATTTTGAACCCCTGGTGAAGCGGACGATAGCGACTATCGGACGACGCGAACCAGAGGCGATACTCAGACGAAGGAGATGGAAAACAACACCCGGACAAAGAGTCAAGGATCAGTACCCTGACGAGAGCCCTCGAGGAGGAACTACTTAAGCCGTTCCGTCGGACGGATTTTTTAAGAAAAATATTTCCATCACGACAACAACACTGGAGAACTGAAATCAAAAAGAATTTATAAGTGAAGTTACACTGTAAAATCTGCCTTTTGGTAAAAACACATTTGTAGTTACAGACGTAACATATATTTTCGTAAAATACATGTTGTTTTATCAGAAATCATATTTTGTATTTTTGACTCCAAAGAAAGAAACTTGTTTTTTAGTGTAAACTAACCAGTTAAAACTGAAAAGTTAAGATTCTCTAAATATATACAAAGCAAAATAGAAATCTATAAATAATAATAAACAGTGAAACAATTACGTAATACGAAAAGATAATAATCTTACCGGATCATCTCATTTACAATTCGAAAAAAATTCAAAAAATAAAAATTAAAACCTAGAAAAAGAAAAAAGTGTGTAATATAAAAAGCAAGGTAGAGAAATGCAAAGTAAATTAAAAAATTTGTAATTTAACACGTACGAACATAAAATGAACACAAATTTAGAAAATAACATTGTTAATGGAATAGCCGGATGCAATAAGGGAACCAGCGTTTGAATGCCCGGAAAGCGTTTTTCAACTTGTGGATTTTTAATAATAATTTCAAATGACTTTAATTTACTTTTAAACATATGCAATGTAACAAGGCGAATATATTCTGTTAGAATAATAGTTATTGAAAGAAAAATTATAATCTTAATATTATTGTACACATATATTCAAATTCAGTCTTTTTTTTAACTTCAACTCAATATATCTGTGGTAACTATTAACTAATTCACTTAAAAATTTGTTCCGAAGTACAATTTTAGGTACCTATGCCAACAAATCTATAGCGCTGACAACAAAATAAAACAAATAATTAATATTTCGTTCTTTAAAAACGAAAAATTATCAGGGGCAATTAATGCTACGAAACATTGTAAGCAAGAATGTAGTTTGTTAAGGGCGTATATACTTTCTTTAGACCAAAAAATATGCTTTTTTCGTGATTTTTTTTTACGGAATTCTAATGGTTGACAGAAAAAGGGGTTGGGGATTTCAATAGCACATATATTGAAGTATCAACCCAAATATTATAATGAATTTTAATTGATCCAGTTGCCTTGCATAACCAATGACCTGCAACCTGCACTGAGGGATGAGAATTTGCATGAGCAGCATATCTCAGAGTTGAGTCATCTGAAATCAAAAATACAACAGAATATTAAAGAAAAGTCTATTTCCAAGTTTTTGACCGATCCTTTCATTAACAAATTTTTTTCACAAAATGGTAGACTGTCAAAAAAAGTACTGATTTTCTGCCAAAATTTACATTTTGATCGCAAAAAAAAAAAAATATTAAAATTTATGCAAAAACTTCAGTTAATTACTAGAAAAAAGTGTTAGCTTTTATGGCGTCAAATCCGGAAGATGATTAGTTGATTGGATGCCAAGATATCTTGCTCGCCGACATTGAAAATATGGTTTTGAGATAAACGCGTGCAAACATTTGCAACAGTTAAACTCATTAAGAACATTACAA
>JABFPR010000184.1:0-12979 GCA_022817345.1 Neoscelio sp. ZL-2020
ATATGTACATTTGTTATATGTTACATTTTATTTCATATGTATAATACACTGTAAATTATACAAATATTATTCGACTCGTTATTATAAATTTATTTTTGTTCCGCATTATGAATAATTGAAATTTCGATTTATAAGAAAATAAGTGACGGAAATGAATTGTAATATTTTATTTGCATAAATATAATATTTTATCGTGTTATATATTTGTTCTTATAATTTTCAATAAAATATATA
This sequence comes from Neoscelio sp. ZL-2020, assembly GCA_022817345.1. Lineage (NCBI taxonomy): Eukaryota > Metazoa > Arthropoda > Insecta > Hymenoptera > Scelionidae > Neoscelio > Neoscelio sp. ZL-2020. The sequence continues at coordinate 235 of JABFPR010000184.1, forward strand.
TTAAACTATACAAATGTGTTAAAAAATTCACGTTGATAATATAGATATGATACATCCTCTTAAATATTTGATATCAAATACATTAATGAATCCACTGGACATTCACCGGATAAACGTTAACCCATAATTGAAAATATTTAAAAATTATGAAATATCATGACTATTCATACGAAAAATAGGGTTCTGTAGCACGAAAATTTTGTACTGAGAACGATATGAGAGATTCATATATCTCCAGGCAATCAATATAGTTTCCAAACTATAAAATCAAAATATCAACATTTAAACACCATTCATATAACAACAAATTACACCATTCACGACATAGAAACGTTAATAATTTGTCTATCCAAATCATTTAGCACACGATGTTAAATGAATGATATTTAAAATTACTGGGTATTGTGAAAACATTGATTATAGGTAAAACAAGATTTTTTAAGCATCCAGGTTTTAATAATTTTTCATAACATAGAGAAAAGATAAACGTATACTGATGACAAATAGATGAATATAATTTATTAGCAAATTTTGTAAATATATATCAACGGACGTTTAAGTATAATATAATTAAAATAGACATTTTTAATAAAAATATCATTTATTATATAGTCTAGTATCAAACGAATCAACTGTCAAATAAAATAGTTTATAAAGCACGTTAAATGTCAGACTAATGCAAAACACCCAATTTATTATAACATTAACTTTTATAAAATACAAATATAATTTAAAAATAATGTATTAAATTAAATGCACTGAGAAAAATATTATATTATAAATTACTATTTTTCTTAGCAAATGAGGAATATATCCAAAAAATAAGAAATTGTATTAAATTGTTAATAAATTACCAACTTCTGCTATGCTATTTTTTCAACATGCTCATTTAACTACTACGGATAACAGAACTATCATAAGTGGAAGAACTATCTTAAATCGGAATAAAAACGAAAATAACTTTATCATAAACGGTACTTTTTTGAGATGTTATTTGTCTACTTCAACAAGGATTTAATTTTTACATGTTAATAGTTTAATACTGTCTGTATTCTATATAATATAATACATTTGTTTAACTAATTTTCACTAATATGGAGAATCTTTTAGTTTTATATTATAAACAATTAATGTATCATATATACAGTATAATTTATGCACCAGTCATAATTTTTAAGTACCATTTCAACTATAATCAGCGTTTTTGCACGTTGAAAAAAGTCACTGTGCCAAGCTAGCATATAAAATAATGTTGACCATAATATACCGACTCAACATCGTGACTATGTAAGTATAACAGATTCTAACCTCAAATAGTTCAAAAATATGTAGTTTCAACATGGTCTACCATGTTGTATCAACAGAAAATGTCAACTTAATTTTTTATGTTGGTCCTAGTTGAATAATATGTCTGCTCAACATATTTTTATGTTGGTCCAGCATACTATTTTGCCCCGTGTAGATGTGACGGTAATTTTTTTGAATAATCATGGTCATGAGGTTTGTTTATAAGAAAAAAATATATATGTTTATCTGACACGCTAAATCTTCCATATTTGGCATATATAAAGAAAACGATATTTTTTATTTATTAAACATAAAATACATAAAACAAAAGAAAAACAAAACTTTGCGAAAAAAGAAAAGAACTTTATTTAAAGTTAAACATGCTTTTTTAATATTTTTAGTTCAATATTCAATATTATCTCGCAAATGTGTAATATTTTATAATAAAATTCAATAAGTAAAATAATATAATGTGAAATGAAATAGTATGTTGATATTACTCTATTTACCAACATAACTTTTCATGATGATTGTAAATCATGTATATGTTAAAATTACATAGTGTCAATGTTGAATTAGCATAATAAGACCAGCTTCATTTTTTTTGTTGATCTGGCACAATTATTTTTCCCAGTGTATAATTCCTGAAACTTTGACAAATATTATCTGAATAAAGTATCTTATATCCTTTCAAAATAAATACAAGACGTTGATTTAAAAAATATTTAAAAATCCAAATAATTTAATTGTGCATACAAAGTAAAAAGTAATTGTGACAAATTAATTACACATAAAGAAAATAATAATAAAAGCAAACAATAAATATTTAAACGGTTTAGAATCGGACAACTGCAACGCTGTAGTCAACAATTTTACCGCTATACCATTAGTACAGTTAACAGAGGCGGTTGAAAATTTTCTACAGAGTTTAAACAAAAGGAGTTGAGTTCGAATACATAGGATGACTTTACATTTATTTTACATATATTAATTATTTATGCTACATCATCCCAAATGTAAAATTTTGTTTCTCCTGACCCGAGAATTTAAAGTAACTAAATTTTGTACGCTTTAAATAGAAACAGAACAAGCAATCGAAACTCAATAGAAATTTACGACCCGTTATCAAAGAACGAACTATAAATTTGAACTTTCCCAACAATGCAGAAAAACAGATATATGTCGTATAAAAGTAAGGTTCTACGATAAGGATCAAGAGTAAACGTACGGAAAAAAAATACAAAAACCCCTCGATAATAACAACGATTGGAAAAAAATGTTACAAAACATAATTAACAAACGAAAAATTCAGAAAAAACAGCATACAATAATTAATATTTTTACATCATCATTTTTAAATACAAACTGATAGTTCAACAATAAACAAATGAATAGAAGAACAACAATAAAGAAAATGAAATAGAAGTAGAAGGCGAGAAATATGTATAATATATATATTTGATCGTTATAATAATAAATATTAATGAAAGCAATTTATAATTAAAACAGAACTAAATAATATATTAAATAAAAATGATATGGTATATAATATGAATTAAAAATATACGGATCTTTAAATAAAAATAAAAATAAACTATAAATATAGAAATTTTATAATAAATAAAAATATATAGATCGTTAAAAATTGAAAATATTTAGAATACAATTAAGTAAAATAGAAATCTTATAATAATTTATTAATCTATTAAAAATATTTAAAATGGAACTAAGTAAAATAGAAATATATTAATTAAAAATACGTATATCTTTAGAAATTAAAACAGAAACAATAGCGAAGAATAAATAGAATATTTTAAACATTAGGTAGAAAGAAATGAACAATCTTAAAAGAAAGAATCCTTTATAACTTTTAAAATAAATTTTTGAATGATATGAATTATAAATAAATAATATCAAAATAATATCAAGTAATATATATTTAAAACAGAAACAAACAATATATTAACAAATAAATCAAGATAATATAAATGAAATATATTTAAAACAGGAACAAAAAAGAAAAATAAAATAGAATATTTTAAGTTATGGAAAATTTTAATGAAAATAAATAATACAGAAAATTACAGAATAATATAAAACGAAATAGATACAAATCATATTGTTACAAAAATTGAAACAAAAATATAATATTTTATAATAATAAAACCTGAGTCTAATACGTTTTTATTTAATAATGAAATATATATTTAACTCCATTTTGAATAAATGGAATAGACATCTGTATAATAATAACTCAATTTGTAGAAATTTGTAAAAAAAATAAAACTTGTTTGGAATCTAACACCATGGAGTTATCAAAACTTAAATACCTCAATTTTTTTAACAAACCTTTCCTAACCTTTTGAATCACCTCATTACTGAGGCTTTTGGCCAGGGCCTATAAACTCTTATGGGCGAAAATGTACCAACTTTAGTGGTGCCATCTGAATTGGGTGAACCGGAAATCTGGAACTAATTGTCTTGATATTAGGTTGGGTACAAGGTCAAATAATGACATGTGACATGTAAACTATATGTTGCATAGTCAGTAGTACATGACTATTTATAAACTATACATTAATATATCAAACTAACGATTTAAAAATATTTAGTTTAGTTAATTAAACAAATTATTCTTTTGATTTAAATAATGAAAATCATTTTTGTCATATTTAATACAAATGGCTTTAGTTTTATTAATTTCAAATTTCGTTCCAATTAATTTTAGTTCACGATTTCCGCTTCACCCAGTTCAGAGGGCGCTGCAAAAAGTGGTACCAATTAAATACATTGGAGTTTGTAGGCCCTGCTTTTGGTATCACCGCCATGATCCTCGTTATCTTTGCGTAATACTTGTAATACGTAACAACTTTTCATGTGGATCATACATATAATTACTTTAACAAATATATATTCAAATTGACTGCGACATAATTAAATATTTTGCATTTAATAAATATAAAATTTAACAAATATTGATTTGATGTATATTTCGTACATTTGTTTGCGATCAGCATACACTAAACTTTTGATCGCAAGTTCATAATTGCTAACGAGGTATCAGTAATTTTTATGATTTCTATGATTCGGTTATGCATACTGCAGTGTAGAGAAATGAAAAAGTAATTTAATGACATAGACATCAAACATTCTTTTACGGTTAAAGAATTTATAATATAGTCTTGGATATTCAAATTTGGAATTATATGGTGATACATTTATAATAAAATAGTAGCAAAATTACTTTTTACTTATTAATTATGTAACTAATTTTATAAATATTGCAATGAAAAGTATCAACGGATTAGTACAACGTTATTTTTTTGCCGATAATATAAAATCGCACGAAACAGATGAGTTGTTAACAATTAAAAAAGATGTTCCTTATTAGCAGTGTTTTAAATGTGAAGTTATTATTTTAACAAGACGGTCGAAGATCGCCAGTGAAAAATGTTGTAAAAATTAATTATTTAATTATTAATATATATTGTTTAATATTCTGTATATAACACGTAATAAACAAATTACATTATTACTGAAATGATGGACTTCCATTCGTGATCGGTTGACGAGTGACTAGCGGTGTGAAAAAGTGTCAGAAGTGTTGAAAAAAGGGTGCATGGTTAGTGAAAATAGGGCGAAAGAGGGGTGAGTGAGATAAGGTAGCTTGGGGAAAGGGAAATAAGGGAGAAAAGAAGGGAGATATTAGAATAAAAGGTGAGTAAAATAGTGGGTAGCGAAAGAGAGGTTGCATTGTTCGGAGAAAATTTTAGGGAAGGGGAGGAAGTGGGCAGAAGGCGGAAGAGATAAGCGCGATGCGTGCAAAATTTGGGCGGGGGACTGGAGGAAATGAAGAGGAGGAAGAGTGGTAGTGAAAAGGGAAGTGGGGAAGAGACGAACGAGGAGAATGTTTTGCCTACAATCAGGGGCGACGGAGAGAAGCGTGAGCAGTCATACCACAGGGGCAGAGGGGGTAGGCCGACTACAATGGAAGGATGGAAAGGTTTGAGGGCTAAAAGTACGGGGGATATAAGAGAATGGGCGAAAAGAAAGGGGGGATTTGGAGAAGAAGGAAGCAAAGAGAAAGGTAACGGAAGAGAATAGAGAGAGCGAAGAGAAAGAAGAAATAAAAGGGTTAGAAAGAACGAAAGAAGATTTGGGTAAAGAAATATTCAAAGGGTTTGAAAATAGGTTTAAAAAATTATGGGAAAAATTAGACGAAGAGAAAGGGGTGATTAAAAGGGAATTGGAGAAAATGAAAGAGGAGAATAAAAAGAGGGAGGAAAGGTTAGAAAAGATCCTGAAAAGATTAGAGGATAAAATAGAAGAAGAAAAAGAAAGGGTTGATAGGGAATTAAAGAAGAGGGATGGAGAAATGGCGAGTTTGAAACGAGTAGTGAGGGAGGATAGGGAAAAAAGGGAAGAAAAGGAAAAGAAATGGGAAGAGGAACTCGGAGAAATAGAAAAGAAGTTGGAGGCAAAGGAAAGTTTAAGTAAGGGGTTACAAAGTAGGGAAATGTTGAGTGAAGGGAGAGGGGAGTGGTGGACTAGATTAACGGAAATGGAGAGGTGGAGGGACAGGAGTGATAAGGAAGGAAGGAAAAATAACTTGGTAATTTTTGGATGGAGGAAAGAGGGAAGGATAGGAAATGAAGAAGTTTTAGAACTATTCGAGAGGGAGTTAAAATTAAAGGGAAAAAAAATATGATTAAAGATACGAGAGTTCTAGCGGGAGGGAGAGAGAGAAAAAAAATAGTGTGGGTGAGGATGGAAAATTGGGAAGACAAGGAAGAAATTATGAAGAGAAAGGAGATGCTGAGAGGTAGCGAGATATTTATAGAGAACGATAGGACAAAAAAGGAGAGGGAGATGCAAAAGAAGATTAGAGAAAAGGGTTTTGAGGAAAAGAGTAAGGGGAAGGAAGTAAAAGTCGGTTTTGGGAAAATGTGGATAGATGGGAAAAGATGGAACTGGGTTGAGAAGGACGGGGAATTGAGACAGGCGGTCCAATCGAGAAATGGTTAGGGGGATGTAGTTGATGTTTTGGATGAAGTGGTTGAATGAAATGTTGAAACAATGGGTATGAATGATAAGTGTGAAGAAAGAATGACAAGGAATGAGAGTGAAAGAGGACGACCGATGACGAACGAAAGTCCCTCTCGATCTCGATCTCGATCTCGAAATAGCGAAGTAGCGACAATAGACGCGCAGCGGCGCATGTAATTGTTATTGCGAAGGTGTGAGTGAGTGAGAGAATGAGAGTGTGTTTAGAATAAGTTTAGAATGAGATATTGTACTAGTGTTGTAAGGTCAACTCGGACCCAAAACGAGCCATTATATACAGCAATGTGAATGGAAATAAAACGTATTTATATAAGTATACCACTTATTTCCTCGAACCACATCCCATAATCTGTACAGAAAGCATTTTTCGACCAATGCAATCATTTCAAGATATTCCATGATTTTCATATTTTTTCATAATTCTGTATATTTTACTTTTTCTTATTTATACCATTATTGTATGTAAGGGTACATGGGAGTACGCCTAAAATATCCCTACATCGTTTGGACGAATTGTCAGGAAGATGTACCAATATTAAAAATAAAATTACTAATAAATTTTTGTGTTTTTAAATGCGTTTTTGGATTTATATGTTTCAATGAAAATTATGTCCAGTAATTCATTAATTCATTCATAATTTTTAAGTGATGCTGTTTAATTTAGGGCATTTTTCTTTTTTTTCCAATCTCCAAATATTAAATACAGTTAATTACAATACGTTATAAAAATTGTGAATACACTTCGAACTCGATTAATAATGCCATAAGTATATCACAGATTCATTTACATTAAATAATATTAATTCATATAAAATTTATTTTAAAAATATCATTTTTAATGCATTCATGTACACCCACCAGCGGTGAATCGTGCCTCCCTAGATTGATAATTAAACGCTCTTCTCCCATTTATTGTATGAGGAGTGCAATCAATTGGCAATCTAGTGAGACACGATTCACCGTCGGTGGATATATCATTGCAGTATGTCATCGATCGAAATATCACCTAATATCGAATTTACAGTGAGTTAAATGTTCAGATAATTATTTGTCTATATCTATAAGCTTATATTAGGATTATCCAGAAAAATTGAAGTTATCTAAATCTTGTATATACATGTATTGGTTTTGTTTACATTAAATGGAAAGATCATGTCAAAAATTTTAACAAAATTGAAACATATTTAATGTTTCCACGAACCTAATTTACACGTTGTTCACTATACCTGTATGGGTTATATATATTAAAGTAGTCTAAAACTAAAACTTATTTATAATAAGTATAATTAAATACTTCATTATTTATAAATATAAAGCACATACCATTATAATTTGCAAATGTGAGATTATAGTATTATTTTAAAACAAATTTATTATTGTACATTATTTATATAGGTTTTAGTAGACACAGTTACGAGGATGAGTCAGAAAGTAAACTTAATTATATTTTATTTACAAAAAAAATGTATGCACATGATTGTAATAATTTCAGATTTGAAAATTATTCTACCGTCACACGAGATATGCGCGGCCACGCGTTGTCATGAGTAAACGGATACGTTTTGACTTTATTGAGGATTTCAAATGATTCTGCAGCATGTCACAATACGTTTCGCTCTTGACAGTTGACTAAATTTTTTCCGTTTTAGCAATATTGAATGTCGCCACTTCTTACTTAACGAGAGGCATCAATTATATTTATAACAACACTTTTAAGCCGTATGTATTCCTTGTAAACTTACTGAAGTGACAAACAATTATCCCCATACTGTTCAAGCATCCTTCAATGAATATTGCCCAGTTTCAACTTCACTACTCAAAAACGATCAAACGCGCACTGCTCCTTACTGGATTATGTTGTTAAGTGCACCGCTCTATTTATTACACTCTGATACTTCTGTATGCTTAAAGACATAACATATCAGAATTATAACAATTCATAATGAAATTAACACTCTGTATTGCCATATTAAAGTTACTATTGTCGTAATTTTCAGTTAGCTACCTTCAAAAATATATATAATTGCTTGCAGCTTCATATATACAGGGTGTTCCATTTAACATGAGACTTGGAAATATCAGGAGAAGTAAGCATCGAACGAAAAAATGTTCGAAATCAAAAGTTAATATTTGCGAAGGGGCCATTGACGTGTGCTAAAATTAAGCCGCCCCCTACCTCCCTGATGGGTGAAGCGGTGGGTAACTTCAGAATCTAAATAGAAATCCTCCAATTTGTCTACAGTTTTGAATTCTTCGTTGAAAAATAATAAACATTTATTAACGTTATTTTTGAAAATGTGATAATTTTAAATATAATAAGCAAATGATAAAGTTACAAATACAATAAAAAACACCTATAACATTGGGAATAATCATTTTACTACAAAAATGTCAGGATAAAACTTTCTTATTCTTGAATAGAGAATCTACTATAAATAAATAAATTATGAAAATAACACTTAAAATTTTACAGTTGCCCCCACTCCATCCTGAACTGTGTCCGAGAGGGGGCAGTTATGCATTCTTAGTTTCTCTGTCCAACAAAAAGAAAGTTTTATTCAAGACATTTTTTCGGTAAAATTATTATTCCAAATGATATGAGTGGTTTTTTATTGTATTTTGAACTTTTTCATTTGGTTATAAATTTTAAAATGATCACTCCAGAACACTAACAAGATGGAAGACCGCTTAAAAGGGAAACCTCAAATACGTTCCTCGGTCGCGATCCCGCAGAGGAAAATTATATTCATCTACGCTGTGCCAGCCAAGCGTTAACTAAAAGTCCAGGAGTAGCTAAATATACATAACCAAATGGTCCTTTTCAGAACAACCAATTTCAAAAACAAGAATAACACTTGGTTGTGCTGTTTGGCGTGATTAGACGACCACTTGGCTGATTGGCCGAAAGTTGAACTGCGTTATAATGTCTACAAGAACTATTGTACACACCCTACCGAAAAAGTTTATAAAATCTTACATAAGATCTTACAAACATTGTTCACGTTAGGGCACACGAACGTCGCCTTAATCGAGTTACCTTAATGTCCACAAAAGGTTGCGAGTAATGTGATTAAGAGGGCTAGGTAAAGATAATTGACAATTGAAAATTGTGTGGAAAAACAATTGTCTACTCGTGTGGTGGCAGACACTATTATTTGGCACGTGCTGTTAACTTCACACTCGTTGGCAATTGTCTGCTTTCCACACTTGTTGCGTAAAGTACTAATGTAATTAAATTTTAACTTGGAATCTCTGAGATAATCTAACGCATTATCAACGGGACTATCATGACTTTTAAATATGTAGAGTCTTTAGTATAGTATTATATTGTAAGTACACATTTAAAATTTATGATTGTATAATCAGTATGATCTCGGATAAGAGTCTGACAATTAGGTAAAGTTACACTTTGCACCGTGGTGTGTTACACCTATATATTATGTAATATACATGTACCCATTTTAGATAGTACGATCATAAAAACGATACTTGAAAATTTACATGGTGTTAGTAAAATTGTTAAAGATGAAATATTTGCAACGTTTTGATAATTGACAATATTGAATCATTTTAACGTGAACCCATTATTTATGTAGGTAATATAATAAACATATTACAGTGACTCGTATACTTGACAATTGTAGACGGTACAGATTAAAATTACTAAAATTAGATACATCATAAACTACGTACTCTTTACTCATAAAGGTGCGAAATGTCAATTATCTTCAGTAATTTTTAGAATTTTATGATGTAATTAACGAAATTAGTTACTTCGTACCACTTGACTGTGTTTGAAATGAACGGTGTTTAACTCTATACTGTAGGAAAATGCATGTGTAAAATTCAACGGTGTACAAAACAAGCCATTCGTAATTAACTTTATCATTATTATTAAAATAATTAGAATATAGAACTATCTATTAAGTATTCGTGTTTAATTTATACATTCAAAGTGTCTATTGGTATTTTCTCATAAAATTGTATACTCACATAGTTAGTTCTATCATATCGAACACCTGATGGTCTTATTTTGTCTGCGTAAGATAAATACACTGGTGTATCTGGTCCAATTAGGTAATTACTGTTAGGTTCAAGATAAAGATTGAATTGTTCCTCAAATGCTGTCAAATTTATTTGTACAATATCATTTCTTTCGGTTTGTATATTTTCGATTGGTACAACGTCATATCCTAAAACTAAAATTAATCATGTGTAGATAAATAGCGTAAGTGTGTGACATATTCTTGACAATTAAATTTATTATTTAATATAATTAAAAAATATTAATTATGGAGAAATTAAAAAATATATAAATAGATGTTTCTTTATATTAAATTTTTCCTTACCAGAGATGTTAGGAATTTTAAATATATCCTGAATATCTTCGTATTTGAAGTTCAGATGCTGAAATGTAATTAGTTAATTCATAAGTTACTTCTTTAATTTAAGTTACTAATCTACATAAAGAACGTTTTGAGTTTGAACTTGACAAATATTTTAATTAGACAATACGAACCTGGTGACAATCGATGGACGGAAATAATACAGCAAATAAAATCCAGATATATTTGGACATTTTGTTCTGTAAGTTAATTAATTTAATAGAATAAATATCCCCTGTAGAAATAAATTTGCTGACAAAATATGAAAAATACTCAGAAAAATCTGAAAGTAAAGCTTGAAAAATTGAGTTTTTCAAATATTTTGATATTTTATGTATTATCTGAGACAAATTCTGAAAAATTCAGAAAAACTCTTAAAACAATCTACATTTACGCCATTCCAACTAATACTCGTAGTTCCTGAAAATATCCAAAAATCTCTCAATAAGTCTAAACAAAATTATAGGAGTCTTAAAATGTCTAAAAAGTTTGGAAAAATCTTAAAGGTCTTTAAATGTCTGAAAGAGTTCAAAACTCCAAAAAGTTTTAAAGGGATATACATTAACATGTTTTCAGACTTCCAATTTCGTCAAAACATTGTAGAGTTTAAAACATTTATAGAGTTTTCAGAGTTTTCAAAATTTGTCGTTAGTTTATAAAAATAATTCATAAAGTCTGAAAATTTATGGAAACTCTGAAAAAGTATCGAAGTTGGGACTTTTCGATACTTTCTGAAACTTTACTTTCAGAGTTTTTCAGATTTTGTCAGCAACATTATTTCTACAATGGTGATAAATTTGATTTAAAAATTATTAATAAAAAGCATAAAATCGTCGTTAAATTTCATTTATCTTAAGCCTAAATTAAATTCAATAAATCAATAGAATGTCATATATTTTTTTCTTGTTTATTTCTACATTGCTGAAATTATTCAATTTTTCTTCAACATATGTTGTTTTCAAGTTACTGGGTAAGGTATCATTGAACTACGTCTAGCTATTGTTACAATCATTACATTTTGTAATGATTGTAATGAATGGAAAAAAATTTATACAAAATTGCGACGTCAAGTTGAAAATGTACCGCAACAAAAATTTTAACAACAATTAATAATATTTTTCTAATGTTTTAACATTTTACATAATGTTATAAAATTTAACGGTACATTTTAATAAACGATTTTTTCATACATTTTTTGATACTTTTAAATTTGTCATATAGTATATACTTAGTATGTACTATATTGACCAATATATCTGTCAATAATTCAGTTATAAAAGAATCCAAGACTAAGAAATGTGAGGACCAATTTATCGTTTGTAAATAGACTCAATGTTTGGGTGGGGTATACTTTATTTGTGACATTTTGATGACGTCGAAAATTGTGTGACAGTAATTTTAATTTTTAAACAAATTAAAAATGTGATGTATTAGGTGTACAACTTTGCTTCCGCCGTTTTTTTTCGACATTCGAGGCTTTATTGTAAAAAAATGGTTATATATTTAAGATTAAAAATATTGTCCATCGCCTGGCCACTACATTCTCTCATCTTTCTGGCAGCATACGAATCCCGCGTCGAAAAAACTGCTCATCTTTTGAGGCGATCCACGTATCGATTCAATTTTTGACTTCTTCATAAGAACATAAGTGCTGGTCAGCCAGGCCGTGTGCCATTGATCGAAACAAGTGATAGTCAGAGGGAGCAATGTCTGGAGAATACGGCGGGTGGGGTAGGTCTTCACATTCAATGTTTCCAAGTATGTTGGAACGTTGTATGTATGTATGTATGTCCAAACGCCATTCAACATCTCTCGGCTACAACATCGTACGGCACCCATTCCTTGTTTCTGAATCATTCCTATGACGTTGAGGCGTTTTTAAATGGCTTGTTGAGTCACTCCTAATGATTTTGCCTATTCTTCTTGCGTTTGACAGGAGTCTTCATGAAGTAATGTTTCCAATTCTGCATCTTTGAAAACCGTCTCTCTTACACCGTCATGACGGTCTT
>JABFPR010000185.1:0-12937 GCA_022817345.1 Neoscelio sp. ZL-2020
CAGAAAGATGGGAAAAAGTAGTGACAAGCGATGGACAAACTTCGAATAAAACATTAGGTTCCGTTCTTTTACAATAAATTCCCAATTTTTGATAAAAAACGGCGGAAACTTATTTGTACACCTGATAATTTTTAATGTTTTGCTATTCTTCCAAACATTGTTTATAAACAATAATTATATAAATGTTTCAAGAATAAAGAAGGTAAGATGAAAAATAAAAAGAAAAATGCTTAATAAATAAGTGTGCATGTAATATTAAGCATAATATAATACTTAAAATGAAATTGTATTTGTTTAATATTACTATCATATTATATTGTATATATATTTCGATGAATGAAAACTTATTGAATAAATAAATAGCTTTCTTTTATTCATGTTTCCTAATAAATTTGTATACAATAAATGGAAAAACGATTTTTTCCATTTAATTCACGTATGGGATCATTTTGCCCGATCGGTCTGACAATATGATGCATTTTGAAGTTTTTACAATATTGCATATAATTTTTGTATTATACATGAAACAATTCCGTACAATATGATACGTTATGAGATAAATAAATAATTGATAAGTAGATAAAGAAATAAAAATTATATAAAAGTTAATAAAATAAAAAATAATACATTTTCCATACATACACGTATTATTAAATACGTGTGTATTATTTTATCAACGGAAAAACATATGAATATGGGGGTAAAACAGTCCCTCGAATTTGGGGGCTTAATGTGGACCTTTCATATAGAAGAATGCATTCTTTTTGAAATATATTAGTCACCAGGAGGGATGAACAATATAATTTTATTAATCGATTTTAGGCGGAAAAACCCCCCACCCTCTACAGTTTTTATAAAAATGCTCTAAATACGGCTAATATTGAGCCGACAAATCTGGAAAAAATATATCTTACGTAGGAGTACAAAAGTGAAATTACGTGTTCTTGCATTTCTTCGAAAATTATATTTTAGTGGTTAACTACCCTTATTTAAATATATTTTGCCACGTTCATAAAAAAGGCGCCGTTTTCGTTTACAAAACTCATTGAGAGTAATGTTTTACTCTCATATACAAATATTACATGAAGCTCCATTTGACCACTCAATATTTCGGGGGTAAACCACCCCAACATTTACACATAATTATTCAAAATAGCGCCAAATGAGTCAAAATTTGAGCAAAAATGTTTCCTGTCTCTTAACATGAAAAGTAATACTACTCTGTTCAACAACCATCCTGCAACGGACTACTTTCAAAGGTTAAGCTAGTTGCGTCATTTAGTTTATGTTTGACAGCCATTGAAATCAGACAACCGCGTGAATTTTCAAGTAAATGGAGAAAAACGCCAGTGATTTCAATGGTAAAAAAGTTGTTTACTGAATTCCGTTTTGGTCGTACAAGCACGATTGACGCCGAATGTTCTGGGCGCCCAATTGAGGTCTCTACACCTGAAACTATTGACAAAATCCACGATATGGTGTTGGCCGATCGGAGATTGAAAGTGCGCGAGATCGTAGAGACCATAGGCATATCACATGGCTCGGTCGTTTAGATTTTGTATGATCATTTGGGTATGAGAAAGCTATCTGCAAGATGGGGGCCGCACTTGCTCTCAATTGACTATAAAAGGATGCGTGTGATAACTTCAAAGGGGTGTTTGGCGTTGTTCAACCGCAATCCAGACGAGTTTTTACCTTGTTTCCTAATCGTGGACGCAACGTGGATCAACCACAACATATTGGAGACTAAGCAGGAGTCGAAACACTGGGTTTCTTGGGGCGAATCAGAGCCGAAGAAGGCAAAGGTGTGTCTGCCATCCAACAAAGTCATTGAGACAGTTTTTTGGGATGCACGTGGTGTAATCCACATTGATTACCTCCAAAAAGGAGAAACAATCAATGGCAAATATTATGCAAACTTATTGGATCAGATCAACCACAATTTAAAAGAAAAACGACATCATTTGTCCAAGAAGGAAGTGCTCTTCCACTAGGACAATGCAAAGGTCCATACGTGCGCAGTCACTATGGGGAAATTGAATGATTTGAGATACGATCTACTACCACATTCGACACATTCTCCGGATTTAGCCCCCAGCGATTATTTCCTGTTTCCAAATCTGATGAAATGGCTCGGCGGAAAGAGATTTGGCTCCAATGATAAAATCATCGCTGAAACTAATGCTTATTTTGAGGACTTCGACAAATCCTATTATTTGGAAGGGATCAAAAAACTAGAAAAACGTTGGACAAAGTGTATAGAGCTCAAAGGAGACTATGTTTAAAAATAAAATGTCTTTTTGTTGAAAAACCTGTGTTGTATTCAAAAAGTCACAGACTTATTGAATCACCCTCGTATTTTATGTATACTTGGACGTGGTCAACTCCCAACATATTAAGTGGCGAATTGAATATTATGACATCTTTGTATATGAGTGTAAAACATTACTCTCAATAAGTTTTGTTAACTAAAACAGCCCTTTTTTTAATGGACTTGACAAAATATATTTAAAGGAAGTTAATATTTTTTAATAAATATAATTTGAGAAGAAAACGCGTAAATTTACTTTTGTACTATTGTTTAACATATATTAAACAAAATATTTTGGCTCAATATTAGCCATGTTTAGGGAATTTTTATAAAAAATGGAGGAGGGGGTGTTTCTCCCCTAAAGTCACTTAATCGATGTGACGAAATTATATTTTTTATCCCTCCTGGGGACTAATATTTTTCAATTGCTTTCGTTCGTAAAGATTGTGTTCTTCTATATAAAACGACCAGAAGGTCACTTTACACCCAAATTTGGGGGGCTGTTTTACTCCCTAAATAAGTTTTTCTTGCCGATAAAAAAGCGTGTCTCTTAGATTTGTATCAACTATAATATTTTTCAAAATTATTAAAATCGGTACCGGATACCTTGGATACCTTCCTTGTCAAAGTAGTTCTATATGAGTGTTGTTGTAATTATCATAGTAAGCACATTAATTGCTGTTTTTGTAAAGTGAAAATTCACTTCTAAGAATCTAAGGGTCAAACTGAAGATCGCGTAGTATTCAATGTTCGCTGATTGAGACTAAATTTACTATCAGCAATGCAGCCTCGACATCGCTATTCCATCTTAACTTAACTGAAATACTCTTAGCTTTACTGCTCCCTTTTGACAGACCACGTCATTTGTTGCCACTGATTCGTTCTGTAGTTATTGAAATCATTCCTACTAAAACAAGGCCTTAATTCGTGAGAGGGTATATGTGACTTAACATTATTTAAGCATTTTTGTAATAAGTTAATATATTTAAAGTTTACGTCAACAAATTAAAAATAACTTTTTTATTGTATTTGCATATTGAACATGGTATAATTCCTTTCCTTTGCAATATATAATAGTGTGAGGGTTGTATAATACGGAAAAAATTATCAAATTACTATACATGTTTAAAGTATATAACACGGGTAGAGACACTACAACTTACACGGATTTAGCATGAGCATTTTTCGATAATGATCTAAGATTCTTTACACAGAACAACTGTGTGCAGTATTAAATGTTACAGTCTTGATTATAAGGATATTATTTTCCAACATATGTACATAACAGGATGTCTCATTTTAAAATTCCACTCGCATTATCTTCAGAATTATACAAGTTTCAAAAAATGTTTAAAAGGAATGTTGTTACATACCGAGAGGGACATCATTCAGGAAACTTAAATCCTTATCCTATTATTTTATGTGAAATCACAGTACCCTAATTTTTATTAGCTCGTCGGAAAGAGGAAGATAAAATTTATAAAAAGGTAAATTTGTAGAATTTTTACATCTTCCTCAATTTATACTAGTAAAAATATATGAATTTGTACCTCCTCATTATGAATCTATAAAAAGAAATTTGCACTTTTCTGTAATATTTTACATAAATGCATGTCTATGCATTTTGTTACAATTATCTGTATACAAAATTTTAAATTATACTATTAAGTATATTGATATTATTATTCCAAATTGACTTTAGCCCAAAATAATTAATTTTTTATTATTTTTTAATGTAGCTTTATAAATATTTAGAATATTACACTGGGTTGCAAAAATAAATTTGTATCAAACCTTTAAAGCTGATGGGTGTCTTTATTTGATCTTGGTTTAATAATAACGAATCTGAAGCCAGATTTTAACGAATAAAGATTTTGGTTGTGTTGTCTATTATGTTGTATGGTCTCTTTTAAGAGAATAGAGATAATGGGCCTATCATCTCTTCATCCCACATACCTTGATAAAGTTTTCCATTTTTCTCCAAAATCTTCTAAGTTCGGCATTGGTATCTTGATGGAATATTCCTCCATGTTTGTTTGTTCATTGACATCGCATAAGTTATCAGGAAGAAAGTCAAGATTGTGGAACATGAAGCTTCATGCTCATATACATCCTAAATCTTTCAAAGATATAAACATATTTTGTATAATGTTGTTGAAATCTGGATGTTCTCCTATTTTCCAAGAAACGCTCAACCACATTCTTAAATTCTGTCCATGTCAATATATTCTTCATCAGTCATTAGATTTTTAAAGTACCCATCTTTCATCAGATTTTTTATCTGGGTCCCACAAAGATCCAGACTTAATTGGGTACTGGATTTTTTTTAATCTATCAAATCTCCCGGAGAGGTTAGCACATATCTTGCACTTTTGATCCATGGATCACTTCATAGACATTGCCCTTATGTGGGCTTTGAGAGCAACTCTTGCACTCGGATATATTCGGGAGTTGATGAAAAGGGCAGAGTCGTTTTTATACCGAAACCAGGAATACCTGGCTATCATACTGCGAAAGATTTCAGATCAGTTCGTCTATCGTCTTTCATACTTAAGACGTTAGAATGATTCGATTTGTGAACAGACACATAGTGGGTACCTTGGAGATTAGATTACCGTTATCGTTTGACCGACATGCTTACAATACGAGGCATTCGACGGATACTGCACTACAATCAGTTGTGTAATTAATTGGAAAAGGTAATTCGTGAATATGGGAAGGCGTGATGCTCGGCTACTTGTACATCACAAGCATACACACTTATAGTACCGTAAGTTTAATTTAGTGAATTCACTTTCGTGCAGGTGGTCTAATCACATCCTGTGGAAGCTACGCATGTCTTATGTGCACGGGAAGGTTGTCTACGAAGGCCCCAGGTTTCCCATCGTGCTTGACAAGCACCTCTCTTCACATACATACATAACACCGAAATCTGAAATCATGTTTCAGACAAAGGTTATGTATTTTTTCTTGTAGAATCAGAATCTGAAATAATAAATAGAGGTTCCTATATTTAATTTCAAATTTACCCACTGTCCCACCCCCCAGGGAGGAGGGCGGCACAAATTTAGTATCACTGAATGGCCCTCTTCCAGACGAACAAATTTTGTTACCAACTTTGTTTAAACTGATGAGTAGTTTTCGAGATCTTCTCGTGAAAATATTAAAATGGCGCACGCTGAGTAGGAGAATCGTTTGAAAACTAAGATTAGTGACATAGTGATGGCAATCCTATGAAAGAAATCAGTATTTTACCATTTAATTTTATTCCTTAGAAGATCACGTGCAGAGTTACAGTTCAGAACTCAGTGCGGGTACTGTTTGTTCGGTCGAAATACAAACATGTATATACGATTTCTAAAATCATGTAAAAACTGGGATACGAGCTGTGACAAAATTTTACTTTTTAAAAAGTATACTGCCACCGAAATAAAAGTGAAGCTTTTATTTCTTTCAAGCTTTCTCGACAATTCTTCTGCTTCATTGGAGCAGAAGCAGAAGCTTCTGTATCCTATATCGACTACTTAGCGAAGGGAAAAACGATTACTGGAGTATACTATGTAGATCTGTTGAATATGTTGAACGAACAAATTTAGAAGAAACAGTTGCATCTCACCAAAAGAGTACTGGTTCATCACAACATTGTACGAGGGTAGTCCTAGAAGTACCCGACCTGGCGGTTGTTGTTTGAAAAAATGACTGTGGTCGAAAGTACCAACCTTATAAAGCTTAAGTTTGAATTTTGAAGACGCTACGTTGTTTACTATGTGTTTGGCCGCCATCAATAGGAAACGTTCTCAGGGAATTTGTAAACATGGTAAAAATTGATCATCGTTATGTGATACAATATTTTCATCTGAAAGGTCTCAGTCCAACCAATATCAAAGTCGAGCTAGATTCTACTATGGGGGTTCTGCTCCTTCGTTTACAACAATAAAATATTAGTCGGGTACTTCTGGGAGTACCCTCGTACCTACTCACACGTCACTCATTGCCATAGGCAAAATTTAATAACTTCGCTTCGAATTGCTTAGCCATCCATCCTATTCGCCAAATTTGGCCCCTTCGGACTTCCTTTTGTTCCCGGACATCAAGAAGTTCTTGTAGGACAACGATTTCAAAGAAATGACGAAGTGATGTACGCTGTGAATGACTATTTTGCACATCAAAAGAAATCATTTTATAAAAATGGCTTAAAGGCATGGAAACATCGATGATCTAAATGTATAGAGCTCGCACGAGATTATGTTGTAAAATAAAGGTGAATGTTTCAATTTTTTCCATATCTTCTTCGTCACTTAAGTTACAGCTTAATTATCAGCAGGCGTCAATAACTCTATACTGTACATGGTTTTCATTTCTTTATCATAGAGAACGATATCAGGCTTGTTAGTTGTTAAATGCCGGATAGTCGAGAGTGGGAAGTCCAAGAGTATTCGGAATCTTCTATTCTCGACAATGGACACAATATCGGCCGGAGCATATATTGGATGGACAGAATGCTCCTGGTGTTTTCGTCAACATCATAGTTGTGCCACAAATGGTTACACAGCACCCTAAATCCTGCATTATGTCTGTGTTTATAAGCAACACCGCCAATTTTGAGATAACGCTCAATACATATATGACGGTCTTCTAATGTTGTTTACATTGTCGATACCTAGTGTTGACTATGGTATTATCTCAGACAGGGCAGAATTCCAATGTGTAGATAAACTCTGTCAGACAAAGATGAAACCCTCGGTCTCAGACTTCAAACTTACTTACTTTAAGAAGCTGTCCATTCAGTGCTTTGAAAGCCCTTTTGCTTACATGATCCTAAAATAATGGATATGGAGAACATATACTTGGTTGTTGCACAACCAAGTATAGGTAGGTTTCTCCATAGTCTAAATATTTAATGACACATCCGTCAATAAGCTAAAAGTTTTCTTCCGTTTCATTTGCGCATCCTATTCTTATATGTCGCATGACACACTTGCGGTATCCCGGCTCCATTACGGCATCTCGGAAAAATTGATTGACCACGCTCTCCAGGAGCATATAATTTAAGATCATCCATGTGCGAAATATGAGTGATCTTATGCACCTGATGGATTTGGACGCACGCGTATCTTAGAATTTCCCGGAGGGCGAGTGAGATGGAAAACAATGATGCAGAGAGAGTCACCCGGAAATACACCTTTGCGGTATGTAACCGCATCGGTGACTGTTTTCAAATTACCAGAATTTATGGCTAACTTTGTTTTCCATAGCAACATCAATTTTTCATAGTGGTTGTTGTATTTGTGGGTTTCTAAATAAATAAAATGTACTTTTTGTTTCGAAAGATTTATTTTGTACAATTTAGTCCGTTGCGACCGATGACATGCTTCGCGATACTGCGACGGAATTACATGAAGTAACGTGAGCGAGAGATTGAACGCATGCAGCGCCGCCAAACGTTAAACAATCAAATCACCAAAGTTAAAGTTACATTTATAACAGTGGTAATGTATACATTTCATCCAATGATATTCCCATGCCATTAAATTATTTTTCATTCGAATGAAATGAAAATGACGATTTCATTCACAATGAAATCTATAAATGGCGGCCATTCAGAATTATTTTCTGGATTTTCGTCACAATATCCGGAGTTGTCACATTGCTAGGGCGTTCACTGCAATGCTCGTCATTTGCGCTCGTTCGGCCACGTTTAAACTCGGAAACCGAATAATTTACGGTCTTAAATGAATGAAAAGAGTTACCGAGAACTATGTCAAGTTTCACATTTATTTTGGTGGCCGTTTTCTTTTTCAAAAAGTAAAATTTTATCACAGTTGGCATTTCAGTTTTCTCCATAATATCGGAAATCACGAATACACGGTTGTATTTTGACCGAACATACAGTAAAGGGCCAATACTGATTACGATCATAGAATTGCCATCTATTTGTCATTTTCCATTCATTTCACATGACTTTTTTAATTAGTATTATAACTGTACGCCTTTACATCAATCACGCTTGAATGAGTTACTTCTTATTCAAAAATTTATTGAAATTTTATACCAGATGTGGTTGATCTGAAGAAAATTACTTCCACCAGTCCCTATCCTATCTTTCATTTAGTTTCCGTTAAAGCTGTTATTAGTTTTTTCGCTGTGATTTATGGACACTCTTCATCGCATGTGATCTTTTGCTACAATAAATTAACGAGTACCTGCATATCAGGTGTTATTCATTTCGTTTTCGATCTCATAGACTTCGCTGTTGATCAAATAGATTTAACGCTGTTGGGACTTCACTAATGTTTGACCTTAAGGGTTCTCTCACCAAATAGTCGAGATTTGAACAGTTTATTCTCAGCAAAATATCTTATACGCTCCTTGTTAGCTGCTAGCGTCCGCACTTTATCGAAGGCATACTCCTGTAGAACAAGAAGGTTGTCCCAATATAATTTACAAATCTATGTATTTTAATATTATATCTTGTTGTTGAATCAGTTCTCGCTGTTTTTCTCGTGAAAATTAATGCTTTATTTTTAAACATTAGTAAAAATATGTCACTAAAAGTATTGTCCATCGCTTGCCACTACTTTTTCCCGTCTTTCTCGCAGCACATGAATTCCCCGTCGGGAAAACGACACATCTTTTGAGGCTATCCAAGAGTTGACCAATTTTTTAGCATCTTAATAAAAACACTTTGTCGTGTCTCTGCTCGTACAGCGGTCATTTATCCTTAATACTCGGCTCGAACGCACGAATGGTAGTCGATAGCGATCTCCCGTGATGATTTTGTTCGGTTTAAGAAGCTCATAATAAACTACAAAGAGCTGATCCCATTAAATGCAGAGCAAATGCTTCGAATCATGGATATTCGAATTTGCCGACGATGTTGATGCATGGCCGGGCTTACCTTACCATTTTCTACGTTTAGGGTTATCGTAGTGTATTCCTTTTTCTTCGCCAGTCACGATACGATGCAAAAAACCTTTCCTTTTCTTGCCGTTGAAGCAGCTGTTCACATGTGAAAACATGCTGTTCGACGTCTCTCGGCTTAAACTCGTACGGCACCCAATGCCCTTGCTTCTGAATTATTCCTAATGCTTTCAAACATTTCGAAACTGTTGTGTGATCAACTCCTAATGATTCTGCAAGTTCAGCTAGCATCTGACATGAGTCTTCATGAAGTAATGTCTCCAATCCTTCGTCGTCAAACTTTTTCGGTGCGCCAGAGCGTTCTTTATCTTCAACATCAAAATCGTTATTTTAGAAGCATCTAAACGAATCTCTGCATGTAATTTCCGATAGAGCATAGTCACCGTAAGTTTCAACAAGAATTCTGTGCGCTTCATCAGCAGATTTTTGTTTAATAAAGTAGTACAGTAAAATTCCACGCAAATACACTTTTTGGCATGAAATTCGACATGTTTAATACTATGAAGAAAAAGTTGTTTTCTCTTCTAAGAAATGACATACACTGAATTTCAAGCTTGCTTATATTATTTTTTATAGATACGTTATCATCTTAAACTGCATGCACGCAGTTATGGCTACGCCATCTGTTGGACAACAGAGGACTTATTAAACATCTCAATATTAAAATCTCTACTAGCAATTGGCTCGCAAGGTTGAATCAGGGATAGGGTAGCATCATAGACCATCTCTTTAATTTCCAATATGAACGAGACCTTCCGGATTTGCTCCACGATACCGATGTTCGCACGTTGTTGTTTCTGATGGAGGTCTGATGATGAATCGTCTTCCTCTTGTCCTGTTGAACGATGCAATTGCGCAACCTATGCGGAATTGCCTCCGACGTGTTGTGGGCTAGGTTGTATTGCCCCTAAACTCTGCATCTCCGCAGGTTGTTACGCACTATAGCCTTGCTCCAGCAGATGGGCTGCATAATCACGCAGATTTTGTAGCGAGCAGTCCCAAAACTCTAAATTCTTTGCCGTTAAGCCTGCATATAATCGAGACATAAAATAACTCCTCTTGGCTTGGCTATTTTCATAGCAGCGAAGTTAGTTCATTCGTCATTCACTTGTCCTCTCAAAAAAGCAACATGACAGAGTGGTGACGACAAACCCATCAGTGCTCTATTATGGGCTCCCTTTGCTGTTTACTCGGGTTCGCGCTGGTGTCACTCCTTGACGGCTGATATTATGCAGCATTGCGATATAATGATTGGCCTCCTTCTGATCTGGTTGTCGATAATTTATTTATTTATTTATATTTTCTTTTTTTTCTGCTGAATGAAATACCTGCCGTTTTGTCAATGTCATGCTGCACCTGACGCTGTCACGGTAAGCCGCCGGGGTTCGGTTGACTTATGTGAAATATCATCCGAGACTCCACATGTCCAGAGTAAACGGAGGGATCCTAAGATCGTTGCCTTTTGAATACGGTTTGTCGAAAGTTTGAAATCAATTCTGGCAAGCCGATATGATACGCAGTTTTTGGTGGAAGCTAGATCTCATCCCTCTCATGGCATCGATTGTCAGAACAACAAGCTTCACAGAGTAGTCCTTATAGAGACCTCCTCCTAGACAAGTGTGTTCATGTCAGCAGGAGTTGAGAATTCTATGGAGTATACGGTCTTCGATTATTTGTCGAAGAGAACAATGTACGACTCGTTAGCTGTTAGTTGCTGGTTAGTCGAGATTGGCAAGATCCAAAGTATTTGGCTCATCACATTCTCGACAACAGACGCAGTATTCCC
Organism: Neoscelio sp. ZL-2020; assembly: GCA_022817345.1. Classification (NCBI taxonomy): domain Eukaryota; kingdom Metazoa; phylum Arthropoda; class Insecta; order Hymenoptera; family Scelionidae; genus Neoscelio; species Neoscelio sp. ZL-2020. The sequence goes on from JABFPR010000185.1 coordinate 11,019, forward strand.
TGGAGCATGCGGCAGAACTGAGTTTTTGTCATCACCATTGAGGTGCCGCAGATGGTAATACAGTGACCTCAACGCCGTATTGTGTCTGTGGATACAAGACGAAACCATCAATTTTGAGCATGCGCTTAATAAATGTATGATTGTCTCCGGATGTTATTTACAATGTCGAAATCTAGCGTCGACAATAGCATTATCCCAGACACGACGGCGTTCCAAACTGTTGACAACCCCATCCTGAAAGGTAAAGATAAAACCCTCGGTCTCAGACTTCAAACACATTGACTTCAAGAAGACAACCGTTAAGGGTTAGAAAGGTAAAATATAGAAATATAGTTAGGCTTCTTCTGTTGATTACAAGATAGAGAATGTTTGCATATCTCCATGGATCTTTTCGCGGGTCGAAGTCCAGTTCGAGATTACCTGCGTTGCTTCCGCCGCATTATACAATAACGCTCCATTGGCTGCGCATTCATGCTGATGGATATCATGCAGGGTGTCCTCACTCCTCGCTATTCCGTTTGCTGTACTCAGGACTACTCTGTCGTGATGGAAGCCCTATCTTCCCTGGTTTCGTGTAATTTTTTCACATGTGTGTTAATAACGCTTCTGTTAACGAGCTCAAAGTTCTCTCCCGCTTTAATTACGGGTCCTGTTCTTATATTCCGTCCTATTCCAGAATCACGGTAAAATCGCTCAACCACCTTCAAAGTTTGTTATAATTCTCTCTTACCAGAAGCGAATAATTAAAGGCTATACATACGGTATACAAAATATGGGTGATCTTGTGCTCCCGGTGGATTGGACTGCCGCATTCGTATCCCCGAGTTTCAGCCCCAATTTCTCTATACATGCCAAATATGAACGATTTGACGTGTCAGAGAGACGTGTGTATTTTGCTCTTTTAAACAAACCTCATGACCATGATTATTAAAACATATCATCACCTCCAGTCACAATGAGTGGTTAGTGTTTGTTTAGTTTGTATAATAATATTAATTATAAATTTAATAAATATTTTTTATTTATTCAATAATTATTTATAGTAATGACGATGTTAATTTACTATTACTTTCTATGGAAGATTTTCTGTTAGCCGTTCAACTGCTTCCGCATGCTTGTAAAATAAACGGCATATTCAAAACAAATCATACGTCGTACTTGTAATTTTTCCAGAACTGTAATTCTTGCATATAACGGCAAATTCGTAAAGAAACATATTTCTCTTATATTTGTCCCAAATCGCCGTTTTATACATTATATTTAGTTCTATGGGGTCGGTTATGGAATAAATAGACCAGCACTATTTTACATAAAATATTTTATTTCCGCGTAGGAAAACGACCGAGGTCGAAGGACGTACAATCGTAACTGTTATCTTATTCGCGCTTGGCTGTTTAAGTTTTTGTTTACATTTCTCAATGTTATGCTTAAGTTTATGTGCGTGTGTGTGTATATATGTTTGGTTGCTACGTCACCCCCCTGGTAGAGTATGACGGTGTCGAGAAAAAAATTTTTTTTCAATGTCAACAAAATGCGCGAGACGTTTCGATCACACGTCGAATCGCACGCGTCTCGCAGTCCGTTGTCTGTTGGTCGGTTACAATGTAGATGTAGATGGTCCAGGGGATGGTGCTGCGGGTGTTGGGTCGCCACGGTACTGATGTAGGCAGGTTTCAACCGGTCGATTGACACGGCGGTTTTTTTTCCGCGGATGTGGACTACGAAAAATTTTTCGTGCCTAGACAGAACTGGAAAAGGGCCTTCATACGGGGACTGTAGGGACTTGCGCGATGCGTCGACGCGCACGAATACGTGCGGCGACGTCGCCAAGCCTTTAAAGATAAATAACGCTTTTGTCCCATGACTTGTTGTCCTTGCGGGCTGCAGGTCCTTGAAATGGCGGCGAAGTCGTGACACGT
>JABFPR010000186.1:0-12875 GCA_022817345.1 Neoscelio sp. ZL-2020
GAAATTCCTTGTTTGGTCGGCGTGTGACCTAAAGGAGTTTCATGTTTTTTTTTGCAAGAGTGGACTTAAATGACGAGTACGTCGTCGAAGGTAGTGAAGAGCAACAAGCCGCAACCTAACAGTGACAAAGAATCTCGAAGGATTAGGCTCGTCGTTTTACGTATAAAGGTCTCCAAGTGGAAAATTTGTATTACACAAGTGATTTTTCACACGGTTTGCTATACTCGCCTTTAGAATTAGAGTGTGAAAATAGATTACAGGGTTTTATTTTTTTAAATGTACTTAATGTTATTTTGGTGGATACTTACATAATACTTGCACATAGTATGAGTTGCAACTTTACATTTTTTCATACTACAATAATCTGTGTATTCATCTACTGTCGGAAAAAATATGTTACATGAAATACTTGTAAAAACAGTGAAACAAAGGAAAATTTTTACAACTTTCAACATTTTAACGATTTTAAAAATGTATTTGATATGCAATGAAAAAAAAATTGTTGAAAATGAACAGTGACTTATACATGTACTACTGCAGCTGCAGCAGAGTAAGAAAGATTGAACGAACACGCTGTTTTATAAGATGTCCCAAGGCAAAAACTGCGCAAATCACGGGCGAGAATTACTAATCGATTTATGAGGATACTTGTCATTTTTTCAAAATTGTTTTCACTTGCAGTATCACCAGTGCAATGTTAAAAAATATTGTACTTAAGTATTTTATTGTAATAAATCAAAAAAACTATTATGAAATTGAATATAAAATTTAATTTGCCATTAAATATATACGATTATAAATATAATGATTTCTATATTTTAATGATTTGGATATATTATTTTTAGTAATTGTTAAATATCAATATAATTTAGAAAATAGATTTTTTTAATAAATCGTAATCTATGTAGTTAAATTAAGGCGGAAGAGTCATTATCGTAAAACTAACCATTATGAAGGTGAACTTAATGATGATAAGAGTATCGGTGTAGTTAACAACAGTTTTTATTGCTTCAAATGTATACACTGAAAGATTAGCGCAATCAATATAAAATGTTTCTTTTATTCTAAAATTTGCTAAGTTTATTAAATACGTTTGAATAAAAACTATCTTTTAATAGTTAATATGTTGTCAATTAACACAAATTTTTGTTTGTTAAATGAAATCTTCTCAGGTTCTGCCAATTTATAAAGAACATTTGTATTTATATTAAAGCAGTCTGGTCGTCCTAGAAGCTAGTCAAAATAACAACGAACTGTATTTGAAAATGAAACATGTAAATGACAAAAGCAATATGAAAAATGTAATTTAAAATATTTGTATTAATTATTATAATCGATAAATTGTAAATTTGTGGTAAAAAATTATTTTAAGTACAATTTGTTTACAACATGATCGCATAAAGGATGGTATAAGGAAATTTATAGAGTCTCCGGTGTAGTACCGTGTAATTTGTTTCTTATTAATTAGAGAAGTATTTAGATGATATTATTGGTAATTCAGTTTACTTTTGAATAAAGTGTCAAATTTTTTAGAGGTTAGAATTCGATAACGCTTACTACACGTTGTCTAGCCTTCTTGTCAATGTTGCTCGACGTATTCTTCTAAGCCATTTTTCAACATGACATATGCGACATTTGATGGCTTACAAGAGTTTTTCTAAGCGTTAATCCAGTTTTCTACAACGTCTTCTAAACAACTACCAGTGTTGAAAATAATGCTCTGTAGAAGGATTCGAAGCGTTGGTGTTCCTTATGGGTAGTGGTCCTAAATTTAATCGTCGAACTTGGTAAATTCGCAGATTTTGAAGCCCAATTGTATAATTCGATTGCAATTAATATTTGTTGTGATGTTGTTTGCAAGCTAGCTCTAGTTGTTTGTCTTACACATGTTCCGCCAATGCCACCACATGTCATACGATGCCATTTGATGGAAACTTGATACATAATCGGAGGACCAAACTTTGACGCCCTCTATCTTTTGTTCTATCTGATAAAAAGATTTGAAAATTATACAGTTTATAGTTCAATATACATATATGTAATAAACCACTAAAATTGCAGTTCATTTCGATTAATTAAACAGCCTCAAAAAAATTCATGATAATTGGCATTTTTTTTGCTGTCCAAGGTGGTATACCCCCTTAATCTAATTCTATCGAAAATATCAGTTTTTTACTTTAACTAAGTGATTCTGTCTGTTATATTGTAACCAAGTAAATTTGTTTGATGATTAAAATTTCGTTTGAGGTTTCAGTAATCATTACCTACCTTAATTTATTAAATAATTTATATATATATTTCAAAAAATATAATTTAAAACAAAAAATTCAGAATTCTCTATCTTGTATTTATATTTTCTATGAATATTTAGGACTGAAATACATTTCTAAATAAACATTTTTATCAATTGCAATTTTAAGAGATATTGCAAAGTGTTTTCAAAATACTTATGTTTCAAGCAATTTTTAAATCTATGTCTGGTAATTATATTAATTTCTAATCAAACAGCTTAGAAATAAATTTCGAAATTCAAAAATTTAACGAATTTTCTCAATCTTTTCATAAAGTCATCCTTTAAAATACTTTATCTTATATTTTATTATATTGCGAACTCACTGAAAACCAATTTTACCATGAATTAGATTGTGTGATTTTTTGTTATTTCCCGGTCGTGTCATCTTCCAGGTAACATTGTAAATGTCACGTTCGAAACTGGCTAGTTGACGCTTCCAATTTCTATTCAAATTACACTGAACTGTATCTCAAATTGTTATAAAAACTTGTCGATAGAAATTTGCCTCGTAAAAATAAATGTTTTCGACTCAGCCTAAATTGGTTTCCCTCTTCATACAATCTCAGTTCTCTTGTATTTCCAGATAGTATCGACAATTTTATGGGTTATAAAATGGAAGTGGTACAATAAACAAAATCATTGTAAATATTATTTTTTCCATTATTTCGAATTTTATTAAACTCTCGTTTTAAATGAAACGGATTCCTTAGACAAAATTTGGACTAACAAATTTCACTGTTTTGTAAATTTAATATAATTTTGCAACAGTGTAATCACTTTTATTATTGTTATTTGAATATATTTTTATGACACTTTACTATAAATATTTTCACCCATATGACATGGAAACAATCTTTATTAATATAATTATAAATTGAATTATAGATGATCTTAACAAATTCTTATGCCTTCAGTGTTTCACTCTTTTGCATCAATTTATATTTTACAAGTTTCCAATTGTAAGTCCATTAAATGTAGATACAACAATTTTGTTGGAAGTAAAATGACATAAGCGATAAAGTGTAAATATTGACCATTAGCAAATCGATATGTTAATTAACTGCAAGCCCTTTGCCTTGATTAAAATAAATAAAACGTTTATACATTTCAACAGAGAATTTACTGGTAACACATTTGAGTGTTTATTCATCATTTTTCGTTGAATGAAATTATCGAAAGCTATTACAAGTAAAATTTGGGGTAAATGAATTTAAATCTTTATTGTTGAAAAATAATAAACTTTTATTCAACTCCTTTTTTAAAAATATGATAATTTTAAAAGTTATAAACAAATTAGTAAGTTAAAAATACAATAGGAAAAGGCGCATAACGTTGGGAATAACAATTTTACAGAAAGAATGTTATTAATGAAAATTACTTATTTTTAAATAGAGAATCCAAAAATGCATCAATGCCTTTCCATTGCAAGTTTTATTCAGGACATTTTTTCTGTAAAATTATTATTCCCAACGTTATGAGCCTTTTTCCATTTTATTTGTAACTTACTGATTTTATAACTTTTAAAGTTATCACATTTTCAAAAACGAGACGAACAAACGTTTATTATGTTTCAAAAAGGAATCCAAAAATGCAGACAAATTGTGGAGTTTCTATTTAAGATTCTGAAGTTACCCGCGTCCACACCGATAAGAAGAGCAGGGGGTGGCTTAATTTTAGCGCAGATGTATGGCTGTCTCGAAAATATTAACTTTTGACTTCAGACATTTTTTTCGTACGATGCGTATTTTTTGAGATATTTCGGTATGCCAAGTTAAGAAAACACTATGTATATTATATAAATTTTTTTAGTTACCTACAATTTTGTTGACTTTTAGTTCAAAATGAATCATTAGTAATATAATAATTATTCTTTAGGGGGCTTTCTCATCGACTAGCTAAAGGAGAACAATTTTAAGAATTTTTTGAAGGATACATTTAAGAAAAGGAGTCGTATAAATATATTCGGGCTGTTTTATTTATAAAATTTGTATTATTATTTAAGATCCACTATCGGCCGATGGTTTCCCTGCTGCAGATGTTTGTATCGAAAGGCTATAATAGAATATGCATGTAAAAATTTCCGCCATGTACAATTCAACTGTACATGCGATAAATGAACGTATTTAAGCAAAAAACGATCTTTACTAAGTGTTAAGCCCTTAATTGTAGGCTAGGTATTAAACAATTTACAATGCAAAAATAAAAAATACAAGTCTATTATTTTTCTATTGTGCTGTGAATCGAATATAAAGTTTTTTTGTCACGCCTGTGTTAAGCATGGTCTTTGAAGGGATAAAATAATTTTTTTTCAGATTTGATGAGTTGGGAGACAAATGTAAAAGAATTAAGAACCATATTTCTGAATCTTCAAAATTTGTACTTTATATAACTTTTACTTTAGTATTACATATTTAAATAAAGATTTTATAGCAAGAAAATTAGAAATTAAAAAATTAGAAAGATCTTAAATACTAAATTTCTGATTCAAGTTATTGTAGTATAATGACACTGTCTTATTGCAAATGTTTTCAGATGCCTATTAATATAATATTAAACTTGCACATTAATGTAAATAAAATAAAAAATTATATTTAGTTTATATTGAAATGATATTTATTTTTTATCTCAATAAAACGTTTATAAACAACGTAAACCTAATCATCCAAACAAAAGATTATAAAGAAATTATTCCGTCAAAAAACTCAGCTAGGAACCTATATAAAATTATAATGTACACCCAGGAGCTGTGATTCATATTCGTCATCTCTCTTTTACTCTTATTGTTTTTTGTAGTAAAATAGAGAGAGGGGATGGTCACGAATTACAGCTCTTGGGTGTATATAAAGTCTGAAACGCAATACATTATCTGCATATTTTTAACGGTAATTTAAAACGACAATTTTGTTAGCTGACGTTTAAAATGTGCCAATAATAAATTTTGTTGATGTCAATAATTTAAAAAGAAACATGTCGTTAAATTAATAATGGCTATTTCATATCTACAAAGTACACTTCTAGGCACTCCTACATATGAGCACACATGCGCACACACATTTGTACTAGTATGCACTGAGAGGAATGAATCGCTGTATAAGCGATCTAAAACATTACATTAGCGATTTCGGATCTAATTCACTGTATTTATGATATGTAAATCGCAAGTTCTATAGTATGAAAGTAAATTTAAAATTAAATATATATATGATACCATATAAAGATGTACATTATATAGCAGTGATATATAAATAAAGATTAACACAAATATTCAACATATATCAAAATATATAAACTAATAATTGACAACAAAACCTCACTAAATACATGTAATAAATAAAATAAAATTACTTCATGATTAATCACGTTAATATTTTTCACTGAAATATGATATTGATAACTGTTCACACAGAAATCTTCAGCTACATGTGAAAATACTTTACTAAATCAACGAATTAAAAATATAATTCAAAATTAGAATTTAGTGTATATTATATATGTTTACATACCTACATACATATATCAATCCTTTTTATATTTTAAATATGACTTTCGTTAAATAGTCATTTACTTTTACATAAAGGTTACGACAAACTGCGATTCAGTTTTCTGAGTGTGGATATATACTGAAGATATTCAAGCTCAAATTATGCTGAAACAGCATAACTTTGGATAAATTCAGAGGTAGCTTTAACAGTCATAAAATTAATAAAACAAGTACTGATCTTGATTTCTTCAGATTCCACAGAAAATTCAAACTTTAAGATATCATTAATGAAATTGTTGAAATGTAACAAAACAAGTCTGTACATGCAGCTGAAATTCCATAAGCGATGTGTGGTACGTATAATCTATGAACATAAATCTAAAGAATAGGCTTTAAGGTACAAAGTACAGAAAGTCTTATCTAATGACGACGAATTTTAGCGAAGTTTCTGAAATAAACTCTATATATCAAAAAGACAAATATTGTAAATTAAACTAAATTTTTAAACAAAATTGAATTTATTTGTTGACAATGAACTCGATATATTTTAGACTTTATCATTAAGTTCTTACAACAGTGGAATGCTTAATCTTGCTAAGTCGTTTTATTTTATAAAGAACGAGTAGGCGTTTTTATACATACATTTAAACAATTATAACAGAACTTTACAAAATCTAAAAAGTCTCCTCTACTATTTTGTTGAAAATATTTACAAACTTTGTAATATTTTGTAAACATTTTTTCAAAATATTTGATGATTTAAAAAAAGATATACAATAACTATCATTCTCAGAGAAACCAAATATCCTGGATTTTAAGAACTCAAATAAAATTGTTATGTTGATCTTCGGGAAGTTGAATGAAAAACGACATTGCTATAAAATGTATACATATTAAATTCTGAACGTTAGTATAGCTTATACGCTTTCATACCTTGCACGAAAGCATTTTATTTAACATAAAACTCTTATTTTCTTTACGATTTTTTTAATATGTTACAGGCTGCACTCTCTGTAATTCAAGTAAACTTTGCTTTAAAATTGTAATTGAGGCAATATCTTTATATTGGCACTGATTCTGGCTTGTTGGGTAGCACGTGCTCAATCATCGACTGTTGACAATGCGCCGTAGTCCATCAATTACAATCGACTATTTGAAATTTTAATCCCTGGCATAATCTTTCTTGCAATCACTTTAACGACCTACAAAATCGCATGCATTAATTTATTCTTGGGACAACATCTGCTGTACCAGAAATCTTATTACGTCAATTTTGTGCATTGGAATCACCAACATCAACAAGGATCATCACCTGATCGACTGCTAATAAAATTTAATAATATGCATAATATTACAAACAAATTCTAGCCTTCTTATTACGTATGATTAATAGCTTCATAGAAAAATATTGCTCACGATATAAATTCAAGTTAGACCTGTTTCACTTATTTTTACGATATATAGTATATATTACATGTAATTACTTTATGGTTGATGCGTTATATACGTTATGGGTAAGTTAAAAATACAATTATTAATCGTTCATAACATTGGGTATAACAATTTTACAGAAAAAATGCCTTAAGTAACAATTTCTTGTTTTTTTTTTTTAACAGAGAATCTAAAAATGCATAGCTGGTCCCATCCAGTCTCCCTTTCGAGTGGGGAGGAGGGCAACTACACAATTTCAAATGGATTTCTTCTAATTTGTTAGCACTTTTAAATTCTTTATTAAAAAACAAGAAACTTTTATTCCTGGAATTTTCTTTGTAAAATTCGTATTTCTAATGTTTTTTAATAGTATTTTTAAGTTCTTGTTTTGTTTATAACTGTTGAAATTATCATATTTTTGAAAAAATGTCTGGAATAAAAGTTTATTATTTTTATATGGAAAATCCAAAAATTTAAAAAATAGGGAGGATCCCATTGGAAAATGAAATTGGTGTTGATTTAACCAATAACAGAACTATCTAGGAGAGTGATGATAATACTACTCTGTGGGTCACTACGTGATGAACAAACTTGATCTTGAAATTTTTTTTGTAGCATGCGTATTATTCAAGATATTTCCATCTCTTAAGTTAAAAATTCATCCTGTACATATATCATATAAAAAAATATGAACTTTATAAATATAACTAAAGGATGTGCAAAAAAATATATTCACTCTTTGACTGCCCATAACTCTCTGAATTTGTGTTGTTTTTACAGGTTTAACTAACGCGACATGATGACAAAAGTACGATTAAACTTTGAAGAAAGGAACATTTGATTGCATTAATTTTCTGTAATTTAAACCTTTAAACTTGTCTATAAGTTAATAAACACTCCATTTGTTGTCGTACATAGAAGGTGTATATTTTTTAGGACACCCTGTATACGCCAAATGATGTTCAGTATGAAAACCAGCTTTCATTCAAAATACTGTTTTATTCAAAAACAGTAGTTTACAACGAAAAAATATTTATTATCCTGTTAATTATTTAATCATTCTCTGTTAAATACTGTTTTTCTTTGCTCACTTAAGAAAGTACAATTTCTTATGTTGTGTTTTACTGTATTTATTCAATTATAAACAAACAAAAACAGATTTTCGAAAGAAAACTAAAGTCACGACAATACAGATAGTTACACTACTCAGACGAAAATTAATATATACCTTGCAAGAAATACAGATTGTTTCATTAAACTTATCTCAAGGAATACACATCAAATCAAAAAATTGATCCGAACAAAGGTATCATATTTTTGAGGAGGCTATTGAATACTCACACAATTAAGTCATCTCCTGCCCCCATCTTGGTGGGTAACTTCAAAATCTTAAATAGAAATATCCATGTTTTTCTGTTTCTGGATTCTTCGTTGAAAAATTATAAAATTGTATTCAAATCATGTTTTTAAAATTATGATAACTTTAAAAGTTATAATAAAATGTTCATAATATTGGAAATTATAATGTTACAGGAAAATGTAATGTATAAATGAATCTTATTGTTTAATAAAGAATTCAATAATTTAAAAATATTAGAGGGATTTCACATGAAGTTTTACAGTTGGGGCTCGCCCCATCAAGAAAGGAGTCCGGGTGAAATAACCGTGCTTTTTTGGATTCCCAATTAAAAAATAAAAAACTTTTCTCCATAACGTTTTTTTGTTCCATTATAAATTTCAATGTTACGAGCAGTATGTTTTCATTTATAACTTTTAAAGTTATCAACCTTTTTTAAAAATGAATGGAATAAAAGTTTATTATTTTTCATCGAAGAATCCATAAATAGACAAAATTGGGAGGTTTTCACATTAGACTTAAAATATTTTCGGTACTCATTATATCCTTCGAAAATTTAAAACTTTTATTCGAATCAATTTTTTTATTTGATGCGTATTTAAAACTATGGTTTTTAATTACTGCATGTATATTTTTCAATTTTGCAATTATATCGTCAATAACTATACAAGCTTTATTCCCATAACATTTCAAATTTTCTCGGTGCAGGTGGTACATTGATAAATTTTGATGCTTGCAACTTGATAGGTTCTCTTAACATAAAGATTTTCATGTAAAATTTCCGACTGAGAAATGCATAAAACATCGACTGTGCCTTCGAATCCCCTAAATGACGGCGAAGGGTTAAGTATATTATCTACAAATTAATAAATAAATATTTTATTGTAAATGTTGATAAATTTAACTGTATCTTATTACAGCCCGGTGAAAATAAGATCGCTAAATATCAAATATGTTTATTCTTTCTATGCATGATCACGAATGCCCATACATCACACATGATCATGCAGTATTAAATAAATTATTTCATTAGAAATTACAACATAAAATTATAAATAATCACGCTGGTTAGGAATAGTCATATATGTTCATACATGATTATTCATCATCAATGCTAGTCTATGATTTCATGTGGTGACTTTAATGAATATTTACCGAAATAAATAAAGTAAGATCTGTTCAAGACTGTAGAAGTTTGGGTCTTATATAAGATCCTATATAGGAACTTATATATGATTTGATCATGAGTAGGAAAAAGTCAATCAGATTGAATACTATCTAAGAATTTACTGAAAGTCTTACATATCATCTTACATGAGACTTTAAATCAGATCTTACATCAAATGTTACATAAGATCTTACATAACATTCGACTGAATTAAAATTGTTCTAATTACGATCAAATCTTACATAAGATCTTACGTAGTATTCGACTAGATTAACTTTTTCCTAATCATTATCACATACCATACGAAAATTCTTTTTTAAGATCTTATTTAAGATCTCATCTATGATGCCACATAAGATCTTATCAAATATTAGGATGAATCTAAATTTTTATAAACTTAATCATATCTTACATAGGATCTTATATAAGATCTTACCCCATATTAGACTAGTTATAAATTTTTATAGTTTTAATCAGTACTTACATAGGATCTTATGAAAAATATGCTGAAAATTATAATTGTCAGATTATGTTAAAATAATCGAATATATATATATATAATGTAATACAAAATATACTGAAAATAGTACTTAGTAAAATTGCTGTTATAATAATAAATTAACAATTATGATATAATGCTATATTGAATATATTCTAATTTTTATTTATTTATTTACGTACAATTATCGTGACTCCTTTTTCCCGAAATTTTCTTTACTGCATTACTATTTATGACATTGTACAATTTACGAGGACTATTAAAAATTATGAATAATTCGATTTTAGTCGTTCAATTGTCCGAAATCTGTTCTTTAAACTCTATCCATGCAGAATAAATTCGGTATTCTATAGCATAAGAATTACCCTCAACCTCGACATGAGCCGTTCGTGAATACAAAACTTTTAGCAGACTATCTCAGGCACAATGAAAAACTTTGATTACTTCCAAGTTTGTTCTCAAACAAATATAATTTCCTAATTGCACTTTAAAAAAGACTCACCGAAATTAATTTTCATCAATTGGAAAAACATTGATGTTATTTGAAACAATGCAAAGTATATATTTATCTCCTTTAAAACGTTTCACGTTTAAACCTTAAAACAACTACATTTTGTATACACAAAAATACATTCAACAAAATTAGCGGATCGCTATTTCTTCTTCTTAAACTGACAATTTTCAAACTGTTATAACTTTACAAAATATCAATGCAAAACAAATTTCCAAACAGTGTTTTGAGAAAGAGAAATACTGTTTGTTTCTCTTTCTCAACTTTTAGAGAAAGTATAGTGGTTTGTTTGGAAAGTTGATCATAATACACAGATGACTTTAACGTGGTGTAACTTGGTAGAATCAAATCATATATGAACTTAAACAAAGGATTTTTAATGAGAAATGTTTATATGGGTTTTGCGGAAAACATTTTGTGGACTCTGTACATCGCGTTAAAAATGCTCATTTTTAAGGATAAAACGCGTCCTCATTTATAATATCGCAATCTTCTAAAGAATTATCCAAAAACAATTTTTTATTGTTTGTCTTTATCAACTTTAACTTTAAAGTTAAAGATAAAATATTAATTTAAAATAATTCGAGTTTGCATTTAAGATAAAGCGTGTTTGAAATCGGCCTATGCGGTTATGAAGCTGAGACTTTAAGCTTCGAAACACTTATTATAAATTTGTTTTATATTGATATTGTGTAGTTATAAACATTTGAAAATTGTCGATCACAAAATTATTGATCACAAATAATTTTGTTCATTTCCTTTCTTCTTTTCTTTTACTTTGTATCGTTATGTAAAATCATTAATTTTTCACATTATTATAAAATTAAATTTATGTAATACAAAATTTAATTTAATAACTCTTATATGCTATCTTATAAGCACCGCATTATAATAGCAACATATATTTAGGATAATGACCTCTATTTTACTATAAAAACATTGTCAAATTAAAAAAAAAATGAAAAATTATTAAATACTGAATTTTCGAATTTACAGGATTCTGTTTACCTAGCAAAGTACAAGTGTAAATTATAGTAATTATATTATAATATTTAATGAAAAATACTACTGCTTTCGAATTGGTTAATGTTTTAATCAAAGTAAAGTTAATTTCAACACTAATGCTTGGTGTTGAAATATTTATTTTAAATTATGTTATTAACTGTATGTCAAAGTGTAATTTTAGTTTTAACTATGTAGGGAGTATTCAAATAATTTATTTAGTGTTTATCATCTAGATCTAAAACTCGAGATATTAAAACTAATACATAGAGAAAATCGTATCACATTCTCAAAATACATTTACATACAAATGTTATATATAAATGTAATATAAAACTGTAGAAATAGAAGTATTATACATAACTTAAAAATTATAAATATTAATTTAATATAGTATTTATTTATTCATTTAACATAGTAATTATTTTAACGTACCAAAACAGTTTGTCATTTGTAGTTAAATATTATTAAAATAATAAATATAGTATTTGCATAAACCCAGTCTCACACAATTTATATGAAGAATAAACATTTTGATCAAATTACAGATCCGTTTGAATGTAATTGGTAAACTTATCACTGCTTACTCACTGCTTATGGCATTTCAATTTTTCTTCATAATCGCATGCAGAGCCGTAACAGCGTCATACAAACATTGCATTTTGTTGCGTTCACTTCAACAAGTAGTTAATAGCGAAATTATTATAATTTTCTATGTAATTTTCGTCCTCTAAATAGACTAAAAATTGCAGAAATAATTTAAAAATTCGATAAAAAAGTCAAACATTTATATTAAAAAAAAAAAACTTTTATTTTGTAATCTTTTCGAAATAAGTGGCAGCTTTTACTGCTGGTGATAAAATCAATGTAATTAATTAAATGATGCAAAAGTATACTGTAACGTTCACAAAAACGTCACATAATACTTATCTCGGATAGGTCCTTTCTTTTTTATCCTTGAGGTCCATGGCAGGAAACGGCTGGCTGCAGCAACAGGATCCAAACGACGAGGGTCCCTGAAAACATTTAAACAGATATAATATGGAACTACAAAAAAAAAAAAAATGGCCTTGGGTCGGACCCCCACCAGGGGACGCACACAGAAACAACAGAACAAAAACAGATAATAAAAA
>JABFPR010000187.1:0-12856 GCA_022817345.1 Neoscelio sp. ZL-2020
GTGTGATATTCGAATGGTAATGATGGGGGATAGACATTTGATATTTTTATAAAATTTAATAATATAATTTATTAATAAAATGTGTCCTAATTTTCTTAAATTATTTCGGTTCCGTCGTAGTTACCCGAATATAAATATGATTTGGCGGCTATAAACGGAATCGAATTTAATATTTCTTAAATTAAATAATTTTCTATTGTGATTCATTATACGTGCTGTTTTTTAAATATATAAATTTAGTTTCATCCGTTACCTCGAAATTTATTTCAATTTATATCCCATAGGGAACACCAGCGCTTAGAATACTTCTACAGAGTGTTAATTTCAACACTGGTAGTTGTTTAGAAGACGTTGTAAAAAAAACTGGATTAACGCTTAGAAAACCTCTTCTAAGACTTCAAATGTCGCATATGTCATGTTGAAAAATGGCTTGGCAAAATACGTCGAGTAACATTGACAAGAAGGGTAGACAACGTTTACTAAACGTTACAGATTTCTAACCTGAAATATGTGTCTATAGAAGTCGGTTAATGAAGGTTTTTTAGAACTTAATCTAAACATTGTTTTGACGCATACTAAGCGTTCAATTTATCCGATATAAAGACAGTTGTTACAACTTCTGGAAAACGTTAATTGCAATGCTTCTAACTAATACGAAATTAATAAACGAAACCGTAATAAAAATAATAACAAAACATATTTTTTACATTTATTTGAAACATACAATGAATCTGTATTATAATATTTCTTATAAATCTTAACATATTTTATCAAATCACATTAATCCCTTATAATTTCAAAGATTTGCACATTTTGTTTAAACACTATTCAAATTTTCATAATCAGGTAGTTTAACTTACTTTAACCATTACGTTTAAATAATATTTTTGAAAAATTAAGTGCAAAAACGACGCATTTTTAACAATAAATTAATACAGTTGTTTTATTGAAGTATAAAATGATTTAAAATAATAATACTGGAATTGAATCAGACTAGACAAACTTATCGCTCTTTAACAAAATTTGTTTCATTGAAAAAGAAACTAATAATATTTTTCAAATTAATGACTATGCTAGAATTGAAACATTCAAAAATATACTACATATTAATATTAATAACCCAAATATAATAAAAAGTCGTATTGGGTCATTCCATTTATATACTCGTAGTATATAAATACTAAGATCGCGGAGATATTTGTCAACGTATAATGTAAAAATGCGATCAAATAACGCTTAAACATTAAATATTCGCAACAATACGTATGTTTCAAGTCTAGCATGCTGTACTTGTAACATTTATTAATTTTATGTAACGCAATTAAAACTTCGACATTTCGAGGAATACATATATTTGGAATATTGATAAAACTGTAACATGAAGTAAAAATATAATTAAAACTGTAGCCGCATATATATATTTTCTTAACCATTGATTTTCTAATCTAATCATGTATATCGTTGCAGAGACGGGCGGTCGAAGCGTCGTGTTTTCTTTCTTAATTTTCAAGTTACATCTTTTTATTCGATCTGCAGCAAAGCGAAACCACAATCCCCTTTTCTTTTCAATTTCACATTTTGTATTTAAAGGGAAAGTCGCCATTGTTACTTCTGAAACAAAAAATTGTTGTATTATTTGTATTACTTACAGTGAACGTATTTTTGAATTAAAAACAACATTTTATTTGAAAACGCATATAATTATATAATACATTTATGGCATCAAATATTAATGGAACATAGCATACATTTTGTATTGTATGTTAATAGCATACATATTGTTAACTAAGAAGATGCCAAACTCGATTGCCCATTTCACGTTGATTATATTTCAAAATGTAAATTTTCTTCATTTGTATAAAACAAACATCAATTTGTATAAATGAATGTCATTCTATCCTTCGTTCAATAATTATTTAGAATATAATTTAGCATTTTTTAAATAAAAACTGCGTCTTATCAGTTGGACATCAGTTATGATAAATAAGTATCAAAAATAAACAAAATAAAATAAAAAAATAGGTGGGTATGCTACAAACTGGCTTATATTTTACTACAGTTATATATTTAGACGATGCATATAAATAACAACAATTCGTTATTAACTTTCGTAATGGCTTAAATCACATTTATAATATTTTTATAAATTGATAAATATTTTTCATCACCTACTTTTATGATTTCAATAGTTCTTCAAACATATTTATACTTACAGTTTCTTCGTACACTGATTTGTCTTTTTCCATCGTATCTTCTACGCGTCTCATCTCTTCTACATCCTCTATTGGACAAATTTCTTGTATTATTTCTTCGTCGCAATCGTCATCCTGTATTCATAAATTTTTGTTATTTACGTATCTTCGCAGCATTTCTGCTGCATTTTATAGTTTCAGTGTCATTATGCCCAATTCTTTTTCCATTTAATGGTCATTCCTATGAATACATTGACATCAATTAACATATACTGGTACTTTTGAAAAAGAACATTATAATAAATTTATAATAATACAATTTTTGTTTCCAATGACCTTCTTGAATAGTCTTTCTTGTTTAGTGACACATATAGTCTCCTATACAAATGTAACATTTCATTATTTCGGAATGTTTTAATCCAAATTTATGCAATCCTGAATTAAACTATATAAAAATGAAGAAATATGTTAACGTAACGGATTAACTTGTACAAAATTAATATCTTTGCAAAAGTTCAATAAGGTTACATAAAGTAGAAAATTATTGCAATTTGGCAAAATTTTGTTTTCGTTTCATAAGTACTCTATAATAAGTATGTTTTAACTTGAGAAGTCTTTCACAAAATGTTTATTTGGTGAATTGTCTTTTAGTCGATATATTGTTCTATTTTACATAAATACAATTATTTTATTACATTTTAGGTTAAGTTTTCATTTTCCAGTGGAAAATATTTAATCTTTTTTAAAATTACAAAAATTTTGTCGTTTAGAAATACATTTTGTTGAACGATTGATTTTCAAATTATATTTAATATTATATTGTTTCTACGTTTTGTAACACGTGTCGCCATCTATTGCATGTAGCAGAAAGTTTGTCAACGTAGAAGCAACGCTCTTTTGTGTTTAGTTTGTTTTTAGAATTTCTGAATTCTCGTTGACTGGGTAAAGAATTTGTTTTATCATTGTAGTTACGATTAAGAAGAAAAGTACATGAAATTAGTCATTATGGAAATGTAACATACGATGTTACAAATAGCTGCGAACAAATATAAGATGTTCGCTTGTCGTTTGAAACGCATGCAGTATTCAATATATTGTAATATATTAGACACTAATATAAAATAGTATTGAAAACATCGTAAAAAGTTGGTAAATTTGATTGAATAACAGTGATAAAATCCAGAGTAAATATCAAATAGCTTTGTCAAATTGTCTATTACGTTATATAACCGCCAAATTAATGTCGTGTCTTTTTTCTGCAGTATGGCGGGGGACTACGCCAAATAAATTGTTTATTCGCGTATCCCTCTCTTTTATTTGTTAATATTGGCAACACTGATTTTCAGTATCTGAAAAACAAAAAACTGGGGGTTTAAAGAATGCGATTTTACATAATTCTCTCTTTTCAGATCATGTTATAAGAGAGAGGGAGAAAGAGAAAGAGTGAGGGAGAGGAAGAGAGAGAAATGAGCGTGCTGTACAGTTAAGAACAAGAAGAAGAAAACCAAAAGACAAATAAGTTAGTCCCCCGGCCATATTGAAGACAAGACAGGACAAAGCGAGACAAATACGTACACACGTTCAACATTTATTTGTAAATAGACCGATTTGAAAGCTTCCACATTTTGAAGGAAAAAATTGTACGACATTGCTTTATAACCTAAATAAGTGCCTAAAACGCACCTGGTTGAGGCAGTTGAGGCGAAGTCGATTCTTGGAACGACACGACGACAAGCGATTGAAATACCAGGAACCGACACAGAAAGGAATACTGGGATTAAAAAGAATGAAGCAGTTTGACTTGGCTTATTAAATTTATGTTTATTATAATTATTTTAATAGTTTAAATACTTTTAAGAATATAAAATATTTCTTACAATATATTTTTACAAACATAAAATATTTCTTATAATATATTTTTACAAATATATTTTCCTATATTTTACATATACGAATATAGAATTATAATGTCGTGATTGTTGAACGATAGCCGTAGAATCGTTTGAACAGACAGGATCACTGGTATTAGAATAAACAGGAACAGTGGGAATAGAATGACCAGGAAGGAAAGGAAAAATAAAAGTTTACTCTAACCATTCTGTAAATTAGTAAAATTGTTCTATTTATTATTTATGAAAATTAAGAAAATGGATTTGATAAAATGGTTAATTCACTTACGATAGTGCGAGCTTAACCCTTTTAATCAAATTCCAACTTGAAAAATTCATAAACTCGCAATATACTTATGGGAGAGCATATTCCGATATGTGTTTTCAATTTATGAACAGAATGTGAATTGATTTTAAGTAGGAAATTATCGTGATTGAATTTTCTTACTTTTTATGATGGAATAAGGTTCGTTGATGTTGATTGTTGATCGGCGAGATCCTTGTAGGGAGAAGTGGTGACAGACGGACGGTGGACTGGCTACGTAGTTCACTGCATGTTTAGTCCGTGATTTTGACTATCTCACAACGCAAGGATTCTGAGTTAGTCGTAATTATGTTAAGTATATAATTTGCCTATGCACTCGAAAAATAACGGAGTTCGGAGGGTTCATCGGGATGATATCCGCTGAACGGAATTTAAACAAAATAGAGATTCGCGGAGTTCGGATACTGGAACGGAACGGAAGAGTATGCTCAAAGTTTGAAGCTTGACACGCTCTTGGCAGGAACAAATTGAATAGAATGAAATGGAGTAGAATGAATGATATATTAAGAATTCTGAGCGAGATTGAAGTAGGAAGTCCTGTTTTTAAAGAGGTTTCCTTACTTCATTTTCATGGGCCGACTTAGATAACATTACAAAATATGACATAATAGATGAATTCGAAGTGATTAATATATTAGAGGAGTGTGTAATTGAGACAAGAGAAATAATCCAGCCAAATGATAGATTATAATTGAAAGAAAACCTTGAATCGAGTTATTCATATTTGCGGTCGTTATACAAAATTCCGGCAGCTAGTAGTATTAAATGCTGTTACAAAAAGTGTAAGTGTACCTAATGTTTGAAACAATATTTTTAATAAATTATTATTAAAATGTTATGCTAACTTTTAAATGTTGTACTCACAATTACTAATTGTTAAAGAAACATTCTTATAGGAAAATCATACAAATACTGAATTATTCAATATAGTGCATCGCTCTTATATAAAGAGCAAAAATTTATATAAATATAAATTGCTCTTATATCCAAATTAGTTCATTTTTGTATACAAGCGAAATCATCTTGTAGGTATACGAATATATGTATTTTTCATTATAGCATTTGCAGACATATTTTCAATCTTATTTTTTTACTTTTGTAGTTACTTTAGCCTGCTGTAAATCATACTAATTTTATTCCAGTTATTTTGCAAAAAGTAAGTTTTTAAATAATATCGTAATTACACAATTGCATTCTAATATTATCTAGGAATATTACATTTCTCTTAGTTTTATTTTGAGCCATGTTAGTTAATTTGTATTAATCAAAATACGCATGTTTAGAGATTATTGATAATGAAGATCTTCGTTGGTACTTGTCCATGCTCTTGACGGTATTTTATAACTTTGATCAGCTTCAGGATAGGTATAATAATAATAATAATGTGAAGAATAATAATGTTTATGGTTTCATAGTATTACGTAACTCGAAGTTTATTAGAACAAATTTAACTGCAAAAAATAGCTTTATATGTTTATTTTGAACAAACTCTAACTAACTATGTTGTTTTTCTCTCCAACTTATTTACTTTCGCAAAACATCTACTTTTATAATGCTGTTAATTTTATATTGTTTGTATTATTCAAATGAAAAAATGATTTGATAAATTAATAATAATGACAAAGCTACTTATCTTTTAAGTAGCTGCATATAATTTATTAATCTACCAAGTGGTATTTAAATTTTCCAATGTCAGCGTTTCAGTGATAAAACGAATATTTTATTAAGTGAATATTAATTGTTTCAAAATATATCATCTTTCCTTAACAGTATGAATATATAACTAGAGAAGGAGGGACTAATATGCGATCGATGACATTAAAGCTTCTTAGTAATATTTTTGGTGATGAAGTAATTGAAGCACATTTCACATAGGCAGGATTAAAGGAAAAGAATTCTTTCAGGAATCTGAAAATCTGCAAATGTATTTCTGGTACGACGTAATAAAAATGTTGTTGACATTGTTAACGTTATTTTTGTAATTACACATGTTCAGCTTTTGGTGTTTGAGTTGCAAAATAAAATCGTAGTTTTACTAATGTTTCTTATTAAACATAATTAAATTAATGTTGCAGATGCAACATTAAGAAAATTGGGTGTAAAACACGAAACTTAGAGTTTCTAAAAAGCAGTAAATGCAGCTGCAGTTTTGTTATAAAAATATTTACTTAATGTTACAGTATTTTCAATATTCCAAATATATGTATTCCTCGAAATGTCGAAGTTTTAATCGCGTTACATAAAATTAATAAATGTTACAAGTGCAGCATGCTAGACTTTAAAATACGTATTTTTGCGAATATGTAATGTTTCATCGTTATTTGATCGCATTTTCACATTATACGTTGACAAATATCTCCGCGATCTTAGTATTTATATACTACGAGTAAATATTAATAAAACCTACCTACAATATGAATTTTTATTATATTTGGGTTATTATTTTTAACATGTAGTATATTTTTGAATGTTTAAATTCTAGCATAGTCATTAATTTGAAAAATATTATTAGTTTCTTTTTCAATAAAACAAATTTTGTTAAAGAGCGATAAGTTTGTCTAGTCTGTTCAATTTCAGTATTACTATTTTAAATCATTTTATACTTCAATAAAACAACTATATTAATTAATTGTTAAAAATGCGTCATTTTTGCACTAAATATTTCAAACATATTATTTAAAAGAAATGGTTAAAGTAAGTTAAAGTACCTGATTATGAAAATTTGAATTATGTTTAAACAAAATGTGAAAATCTTTGAAATGATAAGGGATTTATGTGATTTAATAAAATATGTTAAGATTTATAAGAAATATTGCAATACAGATTCATTCTATGTTTCAAATAAATGTAAAAAATATGTTTCCTGAAGGTTTTGTTATTATTTTTATTTAGAAGCTATAACAACTGTCTATATCGTATAAATTAAACGCTTTGAATGCGCCAAAACAATGTTTAGATTCAGTTCTAATAATCCTTCATTAACCGACTTCTATAGACACATATTTCAGGTTAGAAATCTGTAACGTTTAGTAAACGTTGTCTACCCTTCTTGTCAATGTTACTCGACGTATTTTGCCAAGCCATTTTTCAACATAACATATGCGACATTTGATGGCTTAGAAGAGTTTTTCTAAGCGTTAATCCAGTTATTTACAACGTATTCTAAACAACTACCAATGTTGAAATTAACACTCTGCAGAAGGATTCTAAGCATTGGTGATCCCTATGGGAAATAGACCGCGAAATAATTAAACGGTGTCAGAAGCACTCAAAGGAACAGCCACGTTTCTTCAGCATTAATTTGTTTTCTCTTAAATTCTTCTTTTTTCCTAATTGCGCTTTTGCAATTAAGACAATAACTAATCCATTATTGCCCTATCATGTACTAAATCACATATATCCATAATTGATTTAAGATGTGTTCGCGTACAAGCCCATAAATTTTATTTCTGATTGGTTATGAATTGACCAATGTTTGATACTTGATGG
This sequence comes from Neoscelio sp. ZL-2020, assembly GCA_022817345.1. NCBI lineage: Eukaryota > Metazoa > Arthropoda > Insecta > Hymenoptera > Scelionidae > Neoscelio > Neoscelio sp. ZL-2020. The sequence goes on from JABFPR010000187.1 coordinate 7,896, forward strand.
TGAAGTTTAAATTTTGCTTTCATCCGATGTGTTCATCAAATGTTAATCATTGGTCAATCGTATTTCATTACATTAGATGTATAGAAAACGTCGGAAAAATTGAGTTCACGTTTTGCTATCTGGGTATTACTGAGCCTGTAATATTTTCTGCTGTAAATATTTCCTGCAGCTTGCGGCGCATGAATATTATTATTGCTGCCGGTTCTAACATGACTTTTAAATTATGTTTATATATTAATTTTTCACCATGGTCACCTAAAAATGTAAGTAATATTTTAAATCTTTGAACCATGCATTTTTCCTTGCATTCAAATTTATAAAACTATAGTGTTTTATTGGTTCTTGAGGTCGCTTAATACGAATCTGAAGTTAAAAATTAATAATTTTAAACGTATCGAAGCCTATCCAAAATGGCGTACAAAACATAAATAATTATTACTTTTATACAAGACATTTTAAATCTGTATTGTTGACGCAGTCTATGAATTTGGTGGCAAAAATTTGGTGTATATTTTTGAATTACAATAATTTCCTATGTCATCAAATAAAAATATGACTAATTAAAGTTGTAATTTTACTTAATTGCATGCAATATTTTCGAAATATTTTGTTAAAAATATACCTAAAATAATTATGTATATATATGTAAGTATATGATACATAACAACTATTAAAGCGAAATTCACAAAACCATCGAATCTTTCTTATAACTCGTGTTTACTGGTTTGATTAAATTGTATTTTATATATAATAATACGTATCTCATTATTTAATAAAGCTTTTAATTAAATGAGTATATTGTACTTATTTTTAATATAATATAATTTATTATATATCCTTTTCTTCATTTTCATTAAAACGATATACTGTCATCAGAAGGAAAAAGTAATTAATTGTTACTAAAAAAAATAATTGAGCTATTACACACAATATAAAAAGATTTGTTCATAGTGTAATATAATTATGATCATCAATTTCCTAAAAAGGTAATTGTAAGAATTGTAATTATACTAACGGTTTACCGAAAATCGTAACCTATCAAAAGTAAAATATCTATAACTACGAGATGATAATATATCCAGTTACTTACTGAATCTCAAGTTATTCTTTACTTATACTGTGTATTACGATACGACTTACTGTTTTTAGTTTATAAACACTCGGTCGTGCTGTTTTAATTATGTATTTTATTATCAAGTAAAGCAGAACATTTGAAATTATATGTATAAAAGTTAAAAGTTTTTGTATGTAAATAGATCTACCGAAAATTATCTTATCTTAGTATTCATTGGAACACAAATTCGGATACTGTATAAATCTGTAAGGACCAAATTTAAATAACATCGTAACTAAACGATAATAGTGGAATATTAATCTATATGTCTATTTATTCATAATAAATACGTCGCGTGGAAAAAAACAGTATGAGATTCAAATGCGAAATATGTGGAATAGATATGGGAAACAGAGTGCGAAAGATATGGCAACAATATGAGCCATACCTGTCATAGCATGGGTGATTTCTGCGTTATTGCCTCGAGACATACCTATGTGTAGCAACTTCCGATGTGACTTAAGAAAAATTCTTTATTTATAAAATTTAATTATAACGTTTATTAATAAAGTTTGTTGTAATTTTCTGAAAATATTTCGCTTCCGTCGGAATTACCTATAAATATTTATGATTTGGCGGCCATAAACAGAATGGAATTTCGGAATATTTGTTAAATTAAATAACAATTCATTATATGTGTTGTTTGTTACTTAAAGAAATTTATTTTCAAATTTTACCTCCAAATTTATTTTAATATATACATATATGGGCAAGTGGCAAGTTACCTGAACAACAAATAACCAATAAAAACATATATTTATACACAATGAATATATACTTGCAATTAGGTATTGTGAAAATTTACGTTCAAGATACTTGGCACTTATTCATTGATATATATACACAGGATCTGCCATTTAACTTGAGACATGGAAATATCTCAATAAATACGCACCGTACGAGAACAATATTTGAAATCAAATGTTAATATTTTCGTAGAAGCCATTCTTCTTGAATAGAACCTCCTCAAATTTTTTACGTTTTTCAATTTTTTGTTGAAAAATAATAAATTTTTATTAAAGGCATTTTTTAAAAATATTAATATGTCAAAAATTATAAACAAATCCATAAGTTGTAATTACAATAAAAAACACTCATAACGATGGGAATAATAATTTTGTTACATTCTCTATTATTAAATAATAAACATTTATTCATGATATTTTTTGTGCAAAATTATTATTCCTAACGATATGAACCTTCTTCTATTGTATTTATAACTTTTCGATTTGATTCTATCTTTCACAATTATCATAGTTTAAAAACTAGAACGTATAGATGTTTAATTTTTTCATAAAAAGAAGCTGAAAATTGTAAATTAGAATTTAAGAATCTAAATATTTATGTTACTGAAGTTACGTCGTGCTCCACCCACAAATCAGTCAAGGTCAGCTTAATTTTAAACAGTTGAAATCCCCGCTCGAAAATATCAATTTTTGATTTCATCTTTTTTTACGTACGATACATATTTCTCTAGATATTTCGTCCTCTCGTGTAAAATGGTACATGCTATATATGTCCAAAAAGTCCAAATTGTTCGATTGTCTCTAAAAAGAAGTATTTACATACAAAATTTTAATGGTTAAGAGTTAAATAGTTTCGAGGCGGCTGTTGAATCATAGCAAAAGTAAGTCACTTCTTGCATTACTTATGTGCTCGGCAGAGGGTAACTTCAGAATCATCCCTGTAAATGTAGAATTTCTTTAAATTTATAGATTCTTTAATAAGTAATAATAAACATTTATTGAGAAAATATTTTTTAATTATGGTAACGTTAATAGGTTCAAGAGAAATAGAATATTAAAAATAAAATTATAAACTACTCGTAACATAGGAAATTATAATTTGACTATACAATCTCATCAGTAAGAGTTTCTTATTATATAATATAGTATCCAAAAATGTTTAGTTACGTCTAACGGCTTCCTTCTTTGTGTGGCAGGGGGCATCTTTAAAACTTCATGCGGAATTACACCATTTTTTGGATTTTGCGAATCATAATTAAAAAAGAATGCACATTTATTCATAGCATCTTCTCGTAAAATTATTATTTCCAATGTTATCGATTAGCAGTTTATAATTATACTTTTGACTTTTTGATTTGTTCATAACTTATCATTATTTGTAAAAATTACTGAAGTAAAAGTTCATTATATTTCTCCGATGAAAACATTAATAGAAAAAATTTCTGATTTCCATTTATGATTATAAATTTACCTCCGGCCTCACTCCGCAGGGGAGCAGCAGGCGTCCGAATTTGTTGACTCTCTTAATTAATTATATTGTTGTTTTTGTAGATTTTATATTATAGAATTAAATAATTTTAATTAATCCCGATTAAAACAGTTTTATCAGCTATAATTTCTATTCAAATGAAAATCGACAAAAATGTTAATAATATGTTTATCTTAATTAAATTTCATTCATTAGATTTAAATATTTTAATTATCAGTTTTCATTTTACTAATGACAATTTGTTTAGAAATTTTGTTATATTTCAATCTGTTTCTAATTAGTTACGATTTATTAATATATATATATTATATTTTGTAGATATATTACCATTTTCTTGTTTGGTTTTAATGTTATTCAAATTTGACACATGGAAATATAAGCGATCTCCGCTTTGATATTTCACTGAAATCGGGATAAGATAATTTTCAGACCCAATCTGAAATACAACATTCTTTAGCCAAATACGGAGAAATGGTGTTTTCTGTGCCATGCTAAAATGATTTTGCTCCAAACGATAGAGATTCTGGTGGTTAATAGAGAAACATTTTTATTTTGCATGTATAGTATTTTGGTCAGAAGATGAAATAATTTTTCGCAAATAAATTCTTAATATATATTTCTTTGTACACAATTCTTCCTAACGCATTTCAAAGTATAGAACAAATATTCAAACATCATTTGCATCTTCTCGTTCGTATGTTCTGTTGATATTTTTCAGGGTCTTTAATATTTCCTTCTGTAAATATTGCTTACTGCTTGCAGCGCATGAATACGGTTATCAATGCAAGTTCTAACATGACTGTTATATATTGTTTGTATATTAATTAGGCACCATGAGCAACTAAGAATGTATGTGATATTTTAATTTAATTTTTACAGATTTATATTTATCGTTTCATTTCTAATTTTTGAAAGTTGTTAAATAATATTAAAATTATAGATTTACGTATTTTAAATTCAGTAAAAGTTATTATTGTAATATTTACAATAAAAACCGCTAGTACATGTTTAGCGAAACATTTTCGCACGAATGACAACCTAGCCAAAATCTAAAACATAGCAAATGAATTTTTTGTATTGAAATCATATCGGCAATTGTCTACCGTATAACAGAATATTTTTGGTATTTCATTTATTTCACTTTTGGTTAGCGATGCATATGTGCATACATTTGAACTACAATAATTCACTCTGTTGTAAATTAGAAATATGACTAATTAAAGTTGAAATGTTCCTTAATTACATGTAAAATATACGAAATGAATTACCAAAAATATACCTATACTATTTATATATACTATATATATAACTGACAACAGTTAATAATGAAAATAACAAAACTAAAAAATCGTTGGTATAAAACCTGTATCCTGGTTTTATTTTATATCATTACTTATTAATACATATTTCATAATATAATGATGCATTTAATGAAATTAGTATATTGTCGCAATTTTTAATATAATATAGTATATTATATATACATTTCTTCATTTTCTTTAAGCGATTTACTGTCAGAAGAAGGAAAAAGTGGTTGATTGTTGATACAAAAATTATTGAGCTTTATACACAATGTATTAAGATTTGTTCATAGCCTAATATTATTATGATC
>JABFPR010000188.1:0-12849 GCA_022817345.1 Neoscelio sp. ZL-2020
TTTGAAAACATGTTTTCGAGATAATCGCTGTTAAAGTTTTAAGTTTTGCTCACACTATTATAAATGAATGCTACTCTACGCCGCATAACTTCGTCAATTTTCACCGGACTAACTTGATATTTTGTCACAATAATCTTGAATAAGTATGCTTTCAGATTATGCAATAAAAAATCGATTTTTTGAAACATTGCAGGTGTATATAACCCCTGAAGTGTCGTTGTAGTGGATCGACCGTGAATGGGACTCATTCTACCAGACACCCACGGAGACTTTAGTATCCTTACTGATCGCTTAGGTGGTTTAACCAGCCTAAGAATCTTGACGAAAGCAGCGAACTACGCGCTTAAGTCCGAGGGAAATGATCAGCGGTCACGCTCGTCGTGTTCTCATGGCCGCGCACTGCAATTGACCTCTGGAGAGGTTGTTCGCTACATAATTAGGCGTCTAACTGATGTTGCCGAATGTCAGGTGTCCGGCAAGTCGATTCCATTGCTGTCTCTCTCGCTCTCACAGTCCAAAGATGCTCCTGGTTCAGTGGTTACGGGGTTCCATGGCCTTCAGGGGCGGGAAACATATCCACCTAGCCTCCCACGTTGTGCGAACCGGATGGTTCACCCATGTAACCGAGTTCAGGTCGTCGGCTAGGCGTCTCGATACTCCGTTCACCATGGTACAATAAAAAATATATAATATTTAGCATCTACATGTATTTTTGTTCTTACTAAAATAGTGGTCCTCAAACGTTTTCTCATTTTGATTAAAAAAAATAAAATAAATAATTTCAGTATTTTTTTCTTATTCTAATTAAAAAATTAATAACACGTCAGGTCTGAGCAATGACCTCGTCTGGTGACTTCTTTATATAAATTACCTAGTTGTGAAGGGTTTCAAAATATCACGTCACAACATATTCCAGAATAAAATTTCTATATAATCGATGATCAATAATCTGCATTGACATCAGATAACATGGACGAGGTTATACAAGAATTGTATAAATCTGCTAGAAGAAATCCTAGAAGAAAATTGTATATTCGTTCGATAAGTGAAATTTATCAAGATCTTTTAGTAGACATAACAGATTATGCGAATGATAACAAAGGCTACAAATACTTGTTAACGTTTACTGACATTTTTTCGAAATTTTCCTGGACCGCTCCAGTCATGAGTACGAGAAGGAAAAGATATTACTCCAGCGATGGAATCAGTGCTGAGACAAGACAGAACTCCGAAAAATGCTGATGTGGGAAAATAATGTTTTAATACACTATTCGAAACGTTAATGGCGAAATATAAAATAAATATGTATTTTACGTTTAGCAATATGAAAGCATCTACGAGGGTCCCTTGAAATATAAGGTGAACTAGGAAGAAAATACGAACAAAATTGAAAACTCACCTTTATTTTTTAACATAATCTCCTTCGAGCTTGATACATTTTGTCCAGCGATGTTTTCATGCCATTAAACCATTTTTATAAAATGATTTCTCTTGACGAGCAAAATAGTCATTCACAGCATACATCATTTCGTCATTTTCGTGAAATCGTTAGCGGAACTTATAAATCTTGGCTAAGGCAACGAGTGACATATGAGTAGGTGCATTGTCGTGATGAAACAAGACGTTTTTTGGCGAGATGCGCCCGTTTTTTCTTAATTTCTTCGTCCAACTTGTCCAAAAAACCTGCATAGTACACTCTTGTAATCATTTTGCCCTTCGTAACGATGATATCCTACACATTCCAAAAAACCGTTGCTGGGCCCAAAAATTCAAGACTGACAACGGCTTTTTTGGAACGTTCGGAGCAGGTTCCCCCTTGGCTGTCGATTGTTTTGATTGTTCCTTCGTCTTCGGCGTGTAGCGGTGGACCCATGTTTCATTGCCAGTCACTAATCGACGCAAGAAGTCGTTTGTATCACGTTTAAAACGAGTCAAACACTCTGAAGAAATATCGATTCGCACCGTTTTTATTCCACATTGAGAAAATGCGGCATCCGTCCTGCACACAGATTTTAAATACCCAAATCTTTATGCAAAATGCTGTATTCACTTGAGATCTCAACAATGTTAGCAAACTCGAAAACATTCATAAGGCGGTTATTCAAAATCATATAGTTGATTTTCGTCACAATATCGGGAGTTGTTACATCGCTGGGGCGTCCGCTGCGATACTCGTCATATCTGCTTTTTCGGTCACATTTAAACTTGGAGCCGTAAACTATGTAGTTTACGGTCTTTAGTGAATCAGATGAATCACCGAGAACATTGTCAAGTTTCACTTTAATTTCCGTGGCCGTTTTTTTTTCAAAATGTAAAATTTTATCTCAGCTCGAATCTCAGTTTTTTCCATTATTTCGGAAATCGCGTATACACGTTTGTAATTCGACCGAATAAACAGAAACCGCACTGAATTTTAAACTATAACTCTGCATGTGATCTTCTAATGAATGAAATTAAATCGTCCAATACTGATTTCGACCATAGGATGCCATCTATGTCTGTTATTTACCTTACTTTTCAAACGATCCTCGGATATGTAAACGGTTTAATCGTACGTTAAATGACACAAATATGAAAATAATTCAGTTTACGTGAAAATTATAAATACGTTGATATTTTATCAAATTTAGTTTCATGGTATAATAACAGTAAACATCAAACTATAAAAATGAAACCTATTGACGTAAATTTACAAAATTTTGTTCTATTATGAATTCGGGTGTAATCATTCTAAAGTGCGTTTAAATAAAAGAAATTTTGCTTTTGGAGGCAAAGTCTAAATAAGAAAATTTAAGTTTTCGAAAAAGGTTATACTCCCAATTGGACAACAGAAATATTTACTATAAGTAGACTAAATAATACTATACCTTCATCTGTTAATTACTTAACAATTAAAAGATTATCAAAATAATCCTGTCAAAGGAGGTTTTGACGAATTTGTGTAGCTAAAGACTAAGTATGATGATGTATATCTTGTATTTTTTAAATTTTACAAAGCATGGAAATCAAATATATGTTAAATGGTCGCTGTGATTGGAGATGATGATGAAGTTTGTTAATAATTATGGCCATGAGGTTTGTTTAGTAGAGCAAAATACACATGTCTTTCTGACATTTCAAATCTTTCATATTTGGCATGTATAGAGAAATCTGGGCGTCGATATTTCGCGACCAATTAATATTTTGTAATAAAACACTGCGCCATCCACTCTCGGTGGGTGGTGCAGTGTTTTTATCGCAAAATCTGCTTTCACTCCTGTTGCAGAATATATGACAGGGTGATTGCAAATCATGTGTAATCAAAATAATAATAATGTAAACAATGAAAAAATAACAAACTCTTGTGTATAATAAAAACAAGTGTTAATATTGATTATCTTTAGCCTTATATTAATTGTGAGGATTTTATTTTGAAATCTCCATTTTATACTTAACTGTGATTTGTTTAAAAATGTATATGTAAATATATATTTGTTTACTGTATAATAATGTAGTGTTATTTCTTATATTATAAATTTACATTACTAATAAGGATCGATAGGTAATAAAATAATACAAGAAACACATTTTTATACTTGGCAACATTTATTTACAAACATTTATAAGGATTTATATATTTTAATTGCTACAATTTTGACATTATTTACATTACAAACATGGTTTTGGTCTAGGCATTATGTCACTACCACTCTTACTTATATCAAAAACCATGTACTCACAGAATTTGATAACTCCAAAATAACAGACTTAGATGTTTCCAAAGCTTTCGATACAGTAAATCATGATCTTTTGATAGCCATGTTAAAGTTCTAAGTTAGTTTAAATGATATTTATTTAATCGATCACAAGTCAAATTGTATAATTATAAAGGACTATCTAGCTCTCGTACCATTTTTTGCAGTGTGCCACAAGTATCTATATTGGGCACATTACTTTATAATATGTAAACAGCTGATATTACATGATTGTAATTAAAATCAAATATTATCAAATATGCTGATGACACCCAATTACTGTATTCAATTTACATAATGATGCACGGCTATTATCCATTCCGGTATTATTCAATTCTGGAAAACCGTCCTTATTAAAAAGAGATCTTGCAGATCGTCTTTCGTATATTCATTATTTTACACTATCACTGAATGATACTATCATAAGTTCAGTGTAGTCTTGTAGCAATTTGGGACATATAATCGATTAAAAACGGTACTTATATCAGCATGTTTAAGTAAAGTGCTAAAGTGCATTTCCTCGTCTTCGATCCATTTCGTTGTCTACTGTCATTAAATGTCAAATTTTCTCTCACTCAGTCTCTTATTATAATTATATTTCACTTTGCAGATATAGTCTACCGACCGTGTTTAACTAATAAATTTCATCAAAGAGTGCAATCAGTTCAAAATGCTTGTATACGTTTTTCATACTTGATTCGATATTATAACCATATTAGTGAAACATTTGATAAATCTGGATAGTTAGATTTGTACATTGTATAATAAATTGAGAAACTACGTCTTATTTCCGTCAAAATTCCGCAAACTGTGTTGCCTTTTACTCCTGAAAATCTACAGTCACTCGATCTTCATCATTACTTGCGATACCTAAACATGTTACTACAAAATTTCAACCTTTCAATCTTTATTACAAAAATTTATTAGAGTCAATAAAATATTTGTGATTATCATTTGATTAGGAATTTCCTCACCCATGTTTTCCAGGCGATGTGCGAGATCTTCGATCCGGGATACGTGTGTCACTATGTCGTCCGAGGAGTTTAATTGTAAACTGTACGATTGTTGCAACAGCATGTGGATGTTGATGACAGATTTTTGTTCATAAATTGTGACCAGTTTGTCCCACATATCTTTGGACGTCTCACAATTTATAATGTACAGCAATGGTTTCTTGTGTACTGATGTGGCAATGATCCGTTGAGCGATGTTGTCCAATTTTGACCATGTTGCACGTGTCGTCGCTTGAGACTCTGCTAAGCTGTCTGATTCCAAATCTTCTGAGTCACCGCTGACCACTTCCCACACTCCGCTGGATTTTAACGTAATCCTCACTTGGAATTTCCATACGGCCCAATCTTCGACGCCTTTCAATTTGATTATACGGATAATTTCATTTTCCATCACGATTGAGGTTAAGTTTCACTTTTACTCGCGGCCAGAAATCTCGCACGTGATTTTACACCGAAATTGACTTGTTATAAACAAAATATTTGTTGTTTCAAAGATACTGGGCCCATAACCTGTTGTAAATTATGGGAAAACAACAAATAATGAAATGATGTCACTTTTGTCGAAAGATTACTTCTTTATTATAAGCGGAACAAAAACACAATAAAAGGTCTATTCGTTCGAATGTTTCTTACAGAGTGAAGTTATACAATAACGTGTCTGGGCTTAAGCCTGGTTCATATTAATGTGTTCGTGATATTACATGTGGAAGTGACTTAAAATCAAATAAGAGAAAGAAGAATAAAAACGGTGATATCAATATTAATATTTCTTTTCATAATTGCAACATTCCACTAAAAGAAAATTTAGTTTAGTTTTTTTTTTTTTAATTATTTATTTGTGAGCACTTGTCTTCATGTCACCAATGTCCTTGATGTTGAGCATGTTCTTCTGTGACACAAATGTTGCTCTTGTCAGTGGTTTCGTCAGCAGATCCGCCTGCTGGTCCTTGGATGCAACATGTTGCAGGAAAAACTCCTTCTGATCGTACTTGTCACGTATAAAATGATAGCGCACATCGATATGTTTGCTCCTTTGGTGGAACTCGGGGTTCTTTATCAGCTTAATGTTACTCTGATTGTCGATGAAAAGGGTCGTTTTCAGGTCATTGGAAATAGCCAAGTCATGAATCAGGCTTTTGACCCATATTATTTCCTTGACCGTCTGATAAGCGGCGACGTATTCGGCTTCAGTTGTTGTAACACTGATCTTTTAAGAGATCAAATTTCTATAAAATTAATGTATCACGTAATAAACTGCATTAACAACATTCAACATGGAGGAGGTTGTACAAGAATTGCGTAAACCTGCTCGAAGACATCACCTTAGAAGGTCATTTGACATTCGTTCGATAAGTGAAACCACCAAATTGATATAGTGGACAAGTCAGCTTATGCGGATGTTAACAAAGATTACAAATACTTATTAACGATCATTGATATTTTTTCAAAATTTGCTTGAGTTGTTCCAGTGAAAAGTAAAAGCGGTAAAGATGTCAGCGCTGCAATGGAATCTATGTTGAAACAAGGCAGAATACTGAAAAATATACACGTCGATAGAGGAAAAGAATTTTATAATAGAACGTTTGAAAATTTAATGAAAAAATATAATATAAATATGTACTCTACGTTTAGCAATATGAAAGCATCTATTTGCGAGAGTTTCAGTCGTACTTTAAAAGAAAAAATGTGGAAAAAATTTACTCTGCGTGGAAGTTATAAGTGGATTGATATTTTACAAGATTTAATTTTACAGTATAATAATTCAAAGCACCGAACTATAAAAATGAAGCCTGTTGATGTTAATGTACAAAATGCTGATCAATTACGTCGTCGTGTGTATAATCAGCCTAAAGTGCGTTTTAATAAGAAAAAGTTTGCTGTTGGCGATAGCGTTCGAATAAGGAAATTTAAACATGTTTTCGAAAAAAGTTGTACTCCCAATTCGACAACAGAAATATTTACAATAAGTCGAATAAATAATGCTACACCTGTTACTTATCATTTGATAGATTATAAAAATAATCCTATTAAACGAGGTTTTTATGAATATGAATTATTGAAAGTATGCAGATGTATATCTTGTGGACAAAATTCTGTATTATTATAAATAACCAACACTGTAAATTTTATGTTGTTGATATGCTGACTTCGTAGTTGTATCCGCCTCCAATTGGCCCAGGAGACACTCGGTGTCGGCGTACATTATGAACGGCAGTCATTGTTCGCGCAAAGTTTTGAAACTGTAATATATCATTAGCAGGTGAAAGGAGTTTAATTGCACATTTGTTCACTTTTCCGCATTCGATTTTGTGCGCAACAAGTTTTACCTCGACGTGGAAAAAGTGTAGGCACCGATAGCAGATATATTTTGCGTGATCTCTTTTGTTGTACTGTCTACTAACGAGTCGTGACAAGTTTTTGATCCAGCAATAATAGCTGGATTCGCCGTCAGTAATAAGCAGCGCCGTCAGTATGTGACGCTCCTTCTCATCCGCAGTCAGGTGAATCGGCAAAACTTCTTCGCCTTCAATAATGAACACGTTGATTGATATATTGTTCATCTTCTCAAATTTTGGAACATCTTTCAACGCGTCCGGGAACGTGATACCCTCAAAATTTAAATGTCTGCGATAATGAGGGTAAAATTCAGGGCGAGCACTATTTATTTATGCGAGAAAGAGTGTAGACATGATAACAATCGCGAAACAGTCATTATCTATCGGTTTCACATTCACTACCGCTTTCTTATTTTACATCCACGTCGGTAAATCAATCCAGGACCTGGCGCGAAGGGGATTGTATTTATTTATTTGGATTGCGAGATTGATATACCGATCAAGATCCATCCACTGCCGCGCTCTTGGAACTCTTCGAGTTCCGTAAGAATGAGCACTTTAACTTTTGCGTCGAACCACTGGATCAAGTCTGTTGTCGCACATAATTGCTCGTATTTATTCGAGAAATACTTCGGCTCTTCATTTTCACCGTGTTCAAATTGTCCACCGAACACCGCGCACACTTTCACAAATTTATGTTCGCTTATTGCATCACTAATATATTTGATAACAATGTCCTTAACATCATCCATGATTTTCTTTGGATCGAGAAATTTCATGTTGATCACTAAACCAGTTTTTACACGATTTTTGAATATCGATTCCACTTCGGCGAAAACAATATTATTGCGCTGTTCGTTACTCTATATTGCAATAAACTTCCTTTTGGCAACAGATTTCGAACTGATGATCCGATTGATCATTATCTCAATTGAAACCTTAATGCCAATAGGCATATGCGACTTCAATTGCGATCGTGCTTTATTGCACTATATTGCGCTTTATTACTTTATTTGTAATTGTTACAGCAATAATGGAAGACTAATTGCCTAATTTATTATTCAATAAGCGATAATTTTAATGTTTTGTTAATAAATTCTTAACAGTATTTACAGAAATAGTTTTAATTTATAACCAACAAATACAAATAAATATCTCAAAGACTTGAGAAACTTGACGTGCCCATATTGCATTCATTATGGAGAGACGTACGTTATGCTCACTATTCGAAGACGTAATAACTCAAGAATACTGGCCCTAGTCGCCTTGCAGTTATAAATAGTAAAGAATTTTCAAGTATTATTGTCTTGACAAATTAAAAATTAATAATGAAATACGAGTTGTCGTATGAAATAAAACAATAAAAAGTCACTGAAAAAAGCCTCGAAATTGGATGAAAATCGGTATACTGAGGTTTTTGAGGTCGCTGATTACGAATCCATCCTCAAATTTTAAAAATTCGTTTTCTGGATAGTAGTTTATATACTATTCTCTTCGCGGTAAGTTTATTAGACTGTCGTATATATTTTTAATCATAACAAATATTTCTCATATTGATTCGTAGTTTCCAAAATTGTGTTATTGAATTTTGTTTTTTCTTCTGTAAGTTCCTTCATACAAGGTATATACATAATTTCCGAAATGTCTTGAAAAGGACCAAGAAGAAATATCTCACCAGAAGTTGAAGCTGGAGTGTATATATCGGATGAAGACTAAATGGTGGCTATCCCGAATCCAGATAATTCTAGTTGCTGAGATGGAGATAATTCAGATGATGAGAAATTATCAGGCGTCGCGTATGATACAGTTTGTAAGAGTTATCAAGAAGACCAAGATTAATTAGAAAAGGAACATCAATTCAATTGGAAGGATGGAGAAAAACAATATTCTAACAATCTTGAAGATACAATTCTGTTGAACGGTTCTAGTCAGAAAAAAATAAGAGATAGTGAACCGGTAGAACTTTTCGATATATTTTTTTCCGCGGAAATGAAGCAATATATTATTTATTCCAGTAAAGAAAATGATTTTCACTTACAAATGCATGATTTGAATACTTTTTTAGCAATTCTAATATTAAGTTTTTACAATAAACGGTAGTCTCAAAGAGATTATTGGTTGAAAGATCCATTCTTATCGTGCGGGGTCGTTTCTTCGGCTATGGCACGAGATACTTTTGAAAATATAAAATTGAAATGGAAATATTCAAGTTTGATGATAATAATCTTAATGATAAACGTAGGCGAGTTCGTGTATTACTTACTATGTTTCAAAAGAACATTACTGTTTCTTCATTTTGGCATATGGAGTACTGCTCTGTCAATCGACGAAATGATGGCCAAATCATATGCACGAACTTCACTGAAACAATTTATAAGTGGGAAACCGATACGTTTTGCACTGGATACTCGCGTAGTCATGAATTTATTGAAACCACTTTTTGAAAAACAGCTGCAGGGAGGATTCCTGAGTTTCATCTATACTTTGATAACTATTTTACTAACTTGGATCAAATGGTACATTTAAATAAACTCATGTTGAAACGCACGGAACAATTAGAGAAAATCGAGTAACTGAAAAGAACGTCATCAGTAAAAAAATCACCTCGGAGAAGTTATGTGGTAAAACATGATAAAAACAGTGGAATAAATTATATCACTGCAATGGATTCAAAACCAATATCGATAGTCTCCACAGCTGCAGGTGTGACTCCAATGTTAGATTCAAGAAGGTATCAGAAGGTATCATAGTTCAGAAGCAAAATGCAAAATTGATATACCATTCCCGCAAGCGTTTTCATCTTTATAATCGATACATGGGCGGAGTTGATTTACATTATGGACATTGTATCAACGTGATACCAAGTATCCGTTCGAAAAAGTGGACATGGGTACTATTCATGAGTCTCATTCAAGCAGCTACAGTCAATTCGGTTGAGATTTTCAATGCATGTGGGGATGGGAAAAGTAAGGTAGGTACAAAAGAATTCGTGATGTCGATAGCTAAAAGTTATATTCGTAAAAACCAGACGAACCGTTCTGAACACAAAACATCTCGACAAAGTAAACAGAAATGCTGCTCTAAATGTCCAGTGAGGACATACCTTCTTTGTGAAGGATGTGATTTATATTATTGTGGACAATGCATGAAAAAAGAACACTCATAAATTGAGTAACAGTGAGAGGCAAAGGAACTCACTATAATCAAGCACCCCGAACAGTGAGAGGCAAGGGAACTCACTATAATCAAGCACCCCGGACAGTGAGAGGCAAGGGGGCTCACTATAGTCAAGCACCCCGAAAGAGACAGAGTTCTACCACGTCCACGTCGTTGTAACCGGGTTACGCTAAGAGTAGGATTATATTGAAGCAAAAATGTGAAAGTTGGATTCGCATCCTCGAATTTTGAAAATTTGATGATGACATTCACAAAAATGAAGGGAACTACCAGTAAAGAGATAAATTTCTGTTCACTTATCCAGCGAAATAATGAGAAGTTAGAAAAGTTGAGCTATTTTGTGCACCCTTGGTTGATATTGTGGATAATTTCAGTGCATTTTCAATCCGAAAAAAAATCACAAAGTCAGACATCCCCGAATTTTTCGTCGATTTTTTATTTTAAATCGGCCATATCGGTACTCCAGCGCCATCTAAATGTAATTTTAAGTTAGCCAATCGAAAGAGCGACCTCGAAAATAGTAGGTACGGTATTTTTGCCATGAGTTTATAATGATTTCTATGTCATTTATAACGTTTGAAATGACAGGTAAAATTCTGCATTCTTCGTCGTTAACGGGTTAAATTTATATGCAGTAATAAATTAATGCTCAATGTTCCTCATCTGCTAATAAGTGATTAATATTCGATTATTTATTATTTTCTTGTTAAAACTTCATTTAATATTAACAGTTATTATATTATATTAAGATATTGAATAACAGTTCTGGGTCTGATATATAGTATTTGAATTACACAGCAGATATAATGAATTTATTTTACATGCGTTATGCTAAGAAAAGGTTAATCACACAACTGTTTAAATTTGTGTAATATAGGTTGAATATTTTATTTTGTTAATGTAAGTGATTACTTCTTCAAAATGGTTACATGAAATTAATTTAATTAAAAAATTAGTAAGATTTTACTTGTATTTTGTATAAGATCTAAATTATCTAAATAGATAAATGCTTCAGATGAAATATACCCTTTTTCTCAAGTTGTTTGAAAATATTGTAGATATGGATAAAATGGACCGACAATTAAGTTATTACTTCTACTTATTCTGAAATTACAGTATGGTTACGTACTAATTTTAAAATAAGTATATATATCCTTGAAATGTCAGCTTCCTTGTATAACATTTTGTTAAAATATTATTATATATCATTCGATTCTGGAGTTCTATGCATTGTTACGTCGGCAACAAACGTCGGTAGCGATAAACTAATTATGGTAATCTCCCTTTTTTAAACTAGATTATTTCATTGCAAGGAGGTACTTACAAATGGCTAACCTTCTAAAATTATGAAGGAAAAGGTTTTTCGAAAGGTCTACTCTCTTATTTAAATTTTAAACCATGGTAACTGGCATTTATTATAAAAAACTTTAAACTAGTACTGGTATTATTTGCCTTGTTGTGTGATCTTCTGTTGTCGTGATTAACTGTTATACTAATTTAAATTTTTGTTTATGAACACTGGTAACGATTCGAGGTTAATTTAGTTTATGGTAGGATTTGGGATGTCGGAAAATGTTAATACCTAACGATGTATTGTGTGAACAAAGCCCGCTAGCTTAATCACATTGCAGCCGTCAATGGGCTTTAATTTGATTTGCAGACTGTTGGATAGGACCGGTCGATCGTTTCCAACGGTTTAACAAGTTAACCCTTGTCCTTATCTTTTACCCAGTCTCTCTAGCCTTAGGCAAAATCTGAGGGATACCTCAAACAAATACTCAAGATCGGCTCGGTCGAGCGTTTCAAGAGTACTGTACTCGGAAGTAGTCAATGCTCAAAAGGAGAAAGAGTGTTGGACTTATATAGGAATGAAGTTTCATCTTGGAGGTTTGTGGGAAATGAAAATTTGGATGCAATCAGTGACCCGGAATTAGGTTTTTAGGCCTAAAAGTGGGAGGTCCGGAAAAATGGAAAAATAACTCCTTCTTAGTGTCCTACGAATGATCGTAGGTATCGGCAGCTAAAAGGCTCTCTTAATAAAAACTTCTAATTCTTGAAGACAATTAATAGAAGTTTCAATGCGCGTCAAAAATACATGTATAGCATATGTAGTTTTTAATTAAAGATGTTTTAAATGATTTTAATCGTATATTTGGATTGATATTGTTTAATTCTAACATAAATAGTGGATTACAAGTTTTTATTTTATACAATTCTTAAATTATGTTTCAGTGATCTCCATTTCAAAATGAAATTAATATTACAGATATTCTATTCATTAATTATTTAAAATGAACTTAAAGCAATTTATAATTAAAATCGAGTAAAATAAAATAAAAAATAATAATTGTAACAGTGTTTTGTATAAATGTGTTAATAGTATTTTGTAAAAAGATCAATTGTAAATGTATTTAAAAGTATACAAGTATTGATAAAAACAATAATTGTAAAAGTGTTTTGTCTAAATGTGTTAATAGTAAAGGGTATCCCAAAATTCACGCAAGAAGTAATTTAATAGAAATCACAGGTTTTTAATTAAAAATTGTACATTTTTTAATTAATCATAAAGTATACCGTATAGGGATATGT
>JABFPR010000189.1:0-12782 GCA_022817345.1 Neoscelio sp. ZL-2020
AGCGCCGCAAAAACGCCTGATGCAACTCGGCCAGCGTTTCAAAGTGATAAGCCGGCGCCTCAGCGCTCAACTCTTCAAAACTGCCAAACCCATACCCCACCGCCGCCGCGTCCACGCCGTTGCTGTGCGCGCCGATCAGGTCGTGCTTGCGATCGCCGATCATCAGCGTGTTGCGCGGATCCAGCCCTTCTTCAGCGATCAGATGCGCAATCAGCTCGACCTTGTTGGTCCGCGTGCCATCCAGCTCACTGCCGTAGATCACCTTGAAGTGTTTGGCGAAGTCGAAGTGCCGGGCGATTTCCCGGGCGAACTCCCAAGGTTTGGAGGTCGCGATGTACAGCTGTCGCCCTTGCCCGCTCAGGGTCTCGAGCAACGGTGTGACGCCATCGAACACACGGTTTTCGTACAGGCCGGTGACTTTGAAGCGTTCGCGATAGAAATTCACCGCCTCCCAGGCCTTGGCCTCGTCGAAGCCATAGAACTGCATGAACGCCTGCAACAGCGGCGGGCCGATGAAGTGTTCGAGTTTGCTCAGGTCCGGCTCGTCGATGCCGAGTTTGCTCAAAGCGAACTGGATGGATCGGGTGATGCCCTCTCGCGGGTCGGTCAGGGTGCCATCGAGGTCGAACAGTACGGTCTGGTAATGCATGAGAAATCCTGAGCAGGTGTAGGTCGATTCAGAGCTGGTCGTAGCCTTCGGCCAGATGCAGGTCCTTGAGCTTCACGTAGTTCGCCGCGCTGTAGGTGAAGAAGGCGCGTTCCTTGTCAGTCAACGGACGGACCTGTTTCACCGGGCTGCCCACGTACAGGAAGCCGCTTTCCAGGCGCTTGCCCGGTGGTACCAGGCTGCCGGCGCCGATGATCACATCATCCTCGACCTGCGCGCCGTCCATGACAATGCTGCCCATGCCGATCAATACGCGGCTGCCAACGCTGCAGCCATGCAGCATGACCTTGTGGGCGATGGTCACGTCATCGCCGATCAGCAGCGGAAAACCGTCCGGGTTGAATGGACCGGCGTGGGTGATGTGCAACACGCAACCGTCCTGCACGCTGGTGCGCGCACCGATGCGGATGCGGTGCATGTCGCCACGGATCACGGTCAGCGGCCACACGGAGCTGTCTTCGCCGATTTCGACGTCGCCGATCACCACCGCGGAGGCGTCGACAAACGCGCCTTTACCGAGCTGCGGGGTGTGATTCTGGTACTTGCGAACGGACACGATAATTTCTCTCTCTGTCGCCGATAGCTGCGGTGAGTGCCGATTGTAATTAAGATGGGCGCATGTTTCTCCCAGCCAAGGTGCCAACCGTGAGCGTGAACAACCCTCTTCTGCAGTCCTACGACCTGCCGCCGTTCTCCACGATCCGTGCCGAACACGTGCTGCCAGCCATTGAAACCATCCTGGCCGACAACCGCGCCGCCATCGCCGAAATCCTCAAGACTCAAGTCGAAAACCCGACCTGGGCCGGCCTGGTATTGGCAATGGACGAACTCAACGATCGCCTCGGCGCTGCGTGGAGCCCGGTCAGCCACCTCAACGCCGTGTGCAACAGCGCTGAACTGCGCGAGGCCTACGAGTCCTGCCTGCCGGCCCTGAGCGCCTACTCCACCGAGATGGGTCAGAACCGCGAGCTGTTCCAGGCTTATGAAGCGCTGGCCAACAGCCCGGAAGCCGCCAATTTCGACGTGGCGCAAAAAACCATTCTGGAACACGCCCTGCGCGATTTCCGTTTGTCGGGTATCGACCTGCCGGAAGCCGAACAGAAGCGTTACGCCGAAGTGCAGAGCAAACTGTCCGAGCTGGGCAGCCGCTTCTCCAACCAGTTGCTCGACGCCACGCAAGCCTGGACCAAGCACATCACCGACGAAGCCGCCCTCGCCGGCCTGACCGACTCGGCCAAGGCGCAAATGGCCGCTGCCGCCCAGGCCAAAGGCCTTGACGGCTGGCTGATCACCCTGGAATTCCCGAGCTACTACGCGGTGATGACCTACGCCCAGGACCGTGCGCTGCGGGAAGAAGTCTACGCCGCCTACTGCACCCGTGCGTCGGATCAAGGCCCGAACGCCGGGCAGAACGACAACGGCCCGGTGATGGAAGAGATCCTCGACCTGCGTCAGGAACTGGCAAAACTCTTGGGCTTCGCCAGCTTCTCCGAGCTGAGCCTGGCCACGAAGATGGCCGAGTCCAGCGATCAGGTGCTGAACTTCCTGCGCGACCTGGCCAAGCGCAGCAAACCGTTTGCCGCGCAGGATCTGCAGCAGCTGCGCGCCTTCGCCGCCGAACAGGGCTGCGCCGATCTGCAGAGCTGGGACAGCGGTTTCTACGGGGAAAAACTCCGCGAGCAGCGCTACAGCGTCGCTCAGGAAACCCTGCGCGCCTACTTCCCGATCGATAAAGTCCTCGGCGGTCTGTTCGCTATCGTCCAGCGTCTGTACGGCATCGAAATCGCCGAATTGAAAGGCTTCGACACCTGGCACCCGGACGTGCGCCTGTTCGAAATCAAGGAAAACGGCCAGCACGCCGGGCGCTTCTTCTTCGACCTCTACGCCCGCGCCAACAAGCGTGGCGGCGCGTGGATGGACGGCGCCCGCGACCGTCGCCGCACCGTTGACGGCGTGCTGCAAAGCCCGGTGGCCAACCTGGTGTGCAACTTCACCCCGGCCGACAGCGGCAAGCCTGCGCTGCTGACCCACGATGAAGTGACCACCCTGTTCCACGAATTCGGCCACGGCCTGCATCACCTGCTGACCCGCGTTGATCACGCCGGTGTTTCCGGGATCAACGGCGTGGCGTGGGATGCGGTCGAGCTGCCAAGCCAGTTCATGGAAAACTGGTGCTGGGAGCCGGAAGGCCTCGCGCTGATTTCCGGTCATTACGAAACCGGCGAGCCGCTGCCGCAAGACCTGCTGGAGAAAATGCTCGCGGCGAAGAACTTCCAGTCCGGGCTGATGATGGTCCGTCAGCTGGAATTCTCGCTGTTCGACTTCGAACTGCACGCCACTCACGGTGACGACCGCAGCGTGGCGCAAGTGCTGGAAGGCGTGCGCGACGAGGTGTCGGTGATGCGTCCACCGGCGTACAACCGCTTCCCCAACAGCTTCGCGCACATCTTCGCCGGCGGTTACGCGGCGGGCTATTACAGCTACAAGTGGGCGGAAGTGCTGTCGGCGGATGCCTTCTCCAAATTCGAAGAGGATGGCGTGCTCAACGCCGACACCGGTCGCGCCTTCCGCGAAGCGATTCTGGCGCGTGGCGGTTCGCAGGCCCCCATGGTGCTGTTCGTCGACTTCCGTGGCCGTGAGCCATCGATTGACGCACTCTTGCGCCATAGCGGCCTGAGTGAGGACGCAGCAGCATGAGTGAGGCACCTGTGATTACCAAGAAGCGCTTTATCGCCGGGGCTGTCTGCCCGGCGTGCAGCGAGCCGGACAAACTGATGATGTGGAACGAGGACAGCGTGCCGCACCGCGAGTGCGTGGCCTGCGGTTACTCGGATACGCTGAACGAGCAAGGGCTGTCGGTTCCCAAGGAACTGGGCACGCGGGTCAATACCAGCGCGCTCAAGCCGGCGCCGGACAAGACGGTCCAGGCCGTGCAGTTCTTTCCGAATCCGAAGCTGAAGAAAAAGTCCGAAGACTGAGCCGGCAAATAACCCTCCACGGTGCAATGCCGTGGAGGGTGCGGCTTACTTGAGGTTGACTGACTGGAACCAGCTCTTCATCGAGCAAGTGGCAAAGGCACTGGTGCTGCAGTCGCCGTTGGCCAGCGCGGTGCGCAGTTTGTCGACATCGGCCTGCATCACGTAGCGCACGCCATCCTTGAAATGGCCGCTTTCACCAAAACCGCCCTGAGTCATTTCATTCAGCGCGTCTTCCTTGCTCCAGCCCTGCACCACGATTCGGTACATCGCCGCCATCAGGCCGGTGCGGTCGGAACCGTGTTTGCAGTGCATCAGCACCGGGCCGTTGGCTTCGGCAGCCTGAATCGCGCGCAGCGTCTTGAGCACATCGGCGTCATCGACGTGGTTGGTGCGATAAGGCAGTTGCACTTGATTGATGCCCGGCTCGGACAGCCAGCTGCTGTCGGCTTCCGGCAGGAAGTTGATCACCGTCGCCACTTTGAGATTTTTCAGCAACGGCACCGCGCCGCCATCCGGCAAGGCACTGCGGTACAGAGTTGGCGACATCTGGAACAGGTTGTACTGCACTTCCACCGGTTGCGCCCACTCCGGCGGGCGCGATGTGACAGCGGCATCAGCCTGGGCCGGCATCAAGTGCAGCAGAGCGACAAGCGACAAACACAAAACAGGAAAAAGACGCACTCGAGACATGCTGGGCTGACCGTAATCGGAATTCATCAATGAAAGGCCTCGCAGCTTCCACGTCTGACGGTCAAAGCCCTGTGAGGCTCTTGTCAAAGAATTGTGAATCCGGGCGATTTCATTCAGCGCCGGGTAAAAAACCGAGGCTTTTTCCCACTGAATCGGTTCATCCCGATGATTAGCCTGCTACCATTTGTCACACGATGTTGCAGGCGTCCCCTTTTTCCCGGTCAAACGGGCCGCGCGCCGCGACGAAAAAATGCTCAAGCCGTTCGCAGAAACGGACAACCATCAATGCCTGATGAGGTGCACCCCATGTCTGATGCAGATCGAGACAACCCGCGGCGTGAGTTTTTGCGCAAATCCCTGACCCTGATTCCCGTGGTTACCCTCGCCGGCACCGGCTTGGGCAGCAGCGTGTTGCAAGCTGCCCCTGAAGCCACCCCGACGGCGCCCGCAGCCACACCGGCCCAGGCTGACGCCAGCGCTTATCAGCCGAGCTATTTCACCGCCGAGGAATGGGCCTTCATCAACGCCGCCGTGGCGCACCTCATCCCCAATGACGAGCAAGGCCCGGGGGCTCTGGAAGCCGGCGTGCCGGAATACATCGACCGCCAGATGAACACCCCGTACGCCGCCGGTGCCCTGTGGTACATGCAGGGTCCGTTCAACGCCGACGCTGCGCCGGAGATGGGCTGGCAGAGCAAACTTGTCCCCAACGAGATCTCTCGTCTTGGCATCGCCGCCCAGGCTCAGTGGGCACACTCCCTCAACGGTAAAACATTTGCCGAGCAAGACAGCGCTACCCGAGAGGATTTGCTCAAGCAACTCGAAGCGGGCAAACCGCAGTTCGATGCGGTTCCGGCGAAGATTTTCTTCAACCTGCTGCTGCAAAACACCAAGGAAGGGTTCTTCTGCGACCCGATCCACGGCGGCAATAAAGGCATGGTCGGCTGGACCATGATCGGCTTCCCCGGCGCCCGCGCCGATTTCATGGATTGGGTGGAACGCAACGAGCAGTACCCCTTCCCGGCAGTTTCAATTCGCGGCGAGAGGGCTTGAGCATGGCAACCGTAATGAAGAAGGTCGACGCGGTGATCGTCGGTTTCGGCTGGACTGGCGCGATCATGGCCAAGGAGCTGACCGAAGCCGGGCTCAACGTGCTGGCGCTGGAGCGCGGGCCGATGCAGGACACCTACCCTGACGGCAACTATCCGCAGGTCATCGACGAACTCACCTACAGCGTGCGCAAAAAACTCTTTCAGGACATCTCGAAAGAAACCGTCACCATCCGCCACAGCGTCAACGACATCGCCCTGCCGAATCGCCAGTTGGGTGCGTTTCTGCCGGGCAATGGCGTCGGCGGCGCCGGTTTGCACTGGTCGGGCGTGCACTTTCGCGTCGATCCGATCGAGCTACGCATGCGCAGCCACTACGAAGAGCGTTACGGCAAAAGTTTTATCCCCAAGGACATGACCATCCAGGACTTCGGCGTCAGCTATGAAGAGCTGGAGCCGTTCTTCGATTTCGCCGAAAAGGTCTTCGGCACCTCCGGCCAGGCCTGGACCGTGAAGGGCCAACTGGTCGGTCAGGGCAAGGGCGGCAACCCTTACGCACCGGATCGCTCCAATCCGTTCCCGCTGGAAGCGCAGAAAAACACCGTTTCCGCACAACTGTTCGGCAAAGCGGCGACAGAGGTCGGTTACAAACCCTACAACCTGCCGTCGGCAAATACTTCAGGCCCGTACACCAATCCCTACGGCGCACAGATGGGCCCGTGCAATTTCTGCGGATTCTGCAGCGGTTACGTGTGCTACATGTATTCCAAGGCGTCGCCGAACGTGAACATTCTGCCAGCGCTCAAGCCGCTGCCGAATTTCGAATTGCGGCCCAACTCGCATGTGCTGCGGGTCAATCTCGACAGCACCAAGTCCAAGGCCACCGGCGTGACTTACATCGATGGCCAGGGCCGCGAGATCGAGCAACCGGCGGATCTGGTGATCCTCGGCGCCTTCCAGCTGCACAACGTGCGCCTGATGCTGCTCTCGGGCATCGGCAAACCGTACGACCCGATCAGCGGCGAAGGCGTGGTCGGGCGTAACTTCGCCTACCAGAACATGGCGACCATCAAGGCGTTCTTCGACAAGGACACCCACACCAACAACTTCATCGGGGCGGGCGGCAACGGTGTGGCGCTGGATGACTTCAACGCCGACAACTTCGACCACGGCCCGCACGGCTTCGTCGGCGGCTCGCCGATGTGGGTCAACCAGGCCGGCAGCCGTCCGATTGCCGGTACCTCGAACCCGCCCGGCACGCCAGCCTGGGGTAGCCAGTGGAAACGCGCGACCGCCGATTACTACACCCACCAAGTGTCGATGGACGCCCACGGCGCGCACCAGTCCTACCGTGGCAACTACCTTGATCTGGATCCGGTGTACCGCGATGCCTACGGTTTGCCGCTGCTGCGCATGACCTTCGACTGGCAGGAAAACGACATCAAGATGAACCGCTTCATGGTCGAGAAAATGGGCAAGGTCGCCCAAGCCATGGGCCCGAAAGCCATTGCGGTGATCGGCAAGCAGGTCGGTGATCACTTCAACACTGCGGCCTACCAGACCACCCACCTCAACGGTGGCGCGATCATGGGCACCGATCCGAAAAAGAGTGCCCTGAACCGTTACCTGCCGAGCTGGGACGTGCACAACGTGTTCGTGCCGGGGGCTTCTGCATTCCCGCCAGGACTGGGTTACAACCCGACCGGATTGGTGGCGGCGTTGACCTACTGGTCGGCCAAGGCGATCCGCGAGCAGTACCTGAAAAACCCCGGCCCGCTGGTTCAGGCTTAAGGAGCGATGACCATGAACAATCTCGTTATCGCCACCCTGGCCCTGCTCGGCAGTGCTGCCGTGCACGCCGCCGACGTCGATCAGGCGTTGATCAAACAAGGCGAATACCTCGCCCGCGCCGGCGACTGCGTGGCCTGCCACACCGCCAAGGGCGGCAAACCGTTCGCCGGCGGCCTGCCGATGGAAACGCCGATCGGCACGATCTACTCGACCAACATCACCCCGGACAAAACCGGCATCGGTGATTACAGCTTCGAGGACTTCGACCAAGCGGTGCGCCACGGCGTCGCCAAAAACGGTAGTACGTTGTACCCGGCGATGCCGTATCCGTCCTACGCCCGTGTCAGCGAAACCGACATGCAGGCGCTGTACGCCTACTTCATGCACGGCGTCGAACCGGTGGCGCAGGAGAACGAGGCCAGCGACATTCCATGGCCGCTGAGCATGCGCTGGCCGCTGATGGGCTGGCGCTGGCTGTTTGCGCCGAAGGTCGAGGACTACAAGGCCACCTCGGATGATCCGGTGATCGATCGCGGCGCCTATCTGGTCGAAGGTCTCGGCCATTGCGGCGCCTGCCATACGCCACGGGCGCTGACCATGCAGGAAAAATCCCTGAGCGCGGCAGATGGCAAGAGCTTCCTCGCCGGCAGCGCACCGCTGGAAGGCTGGATCGCCAAAAGTCTGCGCGGTGATCACAAGGATGGCCTGGGCAGCTGGAGCGAAGCGCAACTGGTGCAGTTCCTCAAGACCGGACGCAGCGACCGCAGCGCAGTGTTCGGCGGCATGAGCGATGTGGTGACTCACAGCATGCAATACATGACCGACGCCGACCTCACTGCGATTGCCCGCTACCTCAAGTCACTGCCAGCAGTTGATCCGAACGATCAGCCGCACCAGTACGACGAGAAAGCCGCCAAAGCCCTGTGGAACGGCGACGACAGTCAACGCGGCGCAGCGGTGTACATCGACAACTGCGCGGCCTGCCACCGTACCGACGGCCACGGCTACACCCGGGTGTTCCCGGCGCTGGCGGGCAATCCGGTGCTGCAATCGGAAGACCCGACCTCGCTGATCCATATTGTGCTCAAGGGCGGCACCCTGCCGGCCACCCACACCGCGCCATCGACCTTCACCATGCCGGGCTTCGCCTGGCGCTTGTCGGATCAGGAAGTGGCGGACGTGGTGAGTTTTATCCGTGGCAGTTGGGGCAACAAAGGCGCACCGGTGAGCGCAGACGAGGTCAGTCATCTACGCACCAGCGACATGACCACCACCTCGGCTGATGATCTTGGTCAGGTAACCCGCAGCAACTAAAAAAAGCCCTGCCCGTATTTAATACGGGCAGGGCTTTTTGTTCAGCTCACAACTAAGCTGACGTCTGACCAGATTATGGATTCATGATACTTACATAAGCCTTGGCCAGTGCCAGCAACTTGGCTTTATCATCTGCATCAATATCACCATCCCCATCGACATCTTTTTCATTGCTTACATCGAACGTTTCGCCACCGTCATAGGACGACGCAATGATGATCCGCGAATCCAGCAGAGAGTCGGTCGGCACGGCGTTTTCTGCGTCCCAGCCGGATTGCTTCAGCGCAAACTGCATGGACACCAGTACTTCATCCGGATCAACTGGAGTCGGACCAAGTTTCTGCAAAAAGATGCCGCGATGGTTAAAGTAAGACACGTTTAATTCCTTTTAAATATTGAATAACAGATAACAACAAGGCGGATACTAACGACATTGCAAGTTGTACTGCCAGTTGAAAGATGTGTCTTCGGTTTGCGATAAATATATATATATATCAATCCATGAACCACAGGACCTGTGTTCTTGCGCCGAACGGCACTGGCTGTTTCCCCGCGCCAGCGATACTGTATGCACATACAGCAATCAGGACACTTGCGATGCACACGCCCTTGCCTCCTCGTGGTCGCGGCACTGCGACCAATCCGCACAACCGCTTCGCGCCGAACCGTTCGGTGGCCGAGGACGACGGCTGGTATCAGGAAGTGCCCGAAACGCAGAACACCGAAGTGATGATCGAGACCGCGAAAACCATCATCACTCGCAACACCTCGCCGGACCTGCCCTTTGATCGCTCAATCAACCCCTATCGTGGCTGCGAGCACGGTTGCATCTATTGCTATGCGCGACCGAGCCATGCCTATTGGGACATGTCGCCGGGGCTGGATTTCGAAACCCGACTGATCGCCAAGACCAACGCCGCCCAGGTGCTGGAAGAACAGCTTGGGAAAAAAGGTTATCAGTGCGCGCCGATCAACCTCGGCTCCAATACCGACCCGTACCAACCCATCGAACGTGAACACCGGATCACCCGCCAGACCCTCGAGGTGCTGCTGCGCTACCGGCACCCGGTGACCATCGTCACCAAAGGCTCGCTGATCTTGCGTGACCTCGATCTGCTCACGGAGCTGGCGCAACAACGGCTGGTGGCGGTGATGATCAGCCTGACGACGCTGGACGATGAACTCAAACGCATCCTCGAACCGCGTGCCGCGGCACCCAAGGCCCGGTTGCGGGCGATCCGGGTGATGCGCGAAGCAGGCATTCCGGTGGGGGTGCTGTGTTCGCCGATGATTCCGATGATCAACGACAGCGAAATCGAAAGCCTGCTGGCCGAGGCGCATGCGGCGGGCGCGCAAAGTGCCGCCTACATGATGCTGCGCCTGCCGCTGGAGGTGGCACCGCTGTTCGAGGAGTGGCTGCACGCGCACTATCCGCAGCGCGCGGCCCATGTCCTGAGCCTGATCCGCCAGAGCCGTGGCGGCGAGCTCTACGACAGCCGTTTCGGTGCACGGATGCGCGGCGAAGGGCCGTTCGCCGACTTGCTCGCGCAACGCTTTGCCAAAACGATCAAGCGTCTCGATCTCAATCATCGCGAGGGCTATGACCTCGACTGCACCGCCTTCTGTCCACCGGGTCGCCAGATGTCGTTGATTTAGCGACAATTGGCCCTATGGTTGAGGGGCTGGAATCCTTCCGTCGTAACCCTCAGTCACGTTTTTTGTGACCTGGAACACACGTTCTAGAGCGCTTGATTCAGTTTGAGTTAAGTTTCGGCGGCTACCTTGTTCATCGAGTGACTGACGGGTCGGGATGGCCCGGATGTTTTAAACAGCCACTGGCTTCATACCGGAATACACGGGAATGACTCCCCGAATCCGCCAAAGAGGATGAATCATGAGTGACAAGGATAAACAGCCGTTGGCTGCGTCGGCGCAAGCCGTCCCTGGGGCGCAATCCGCCGATGCAGCGCTGCGAACGATCGTTGACGGCTTTTTGCATTTTCATCATGAGGTCTTCCCGCAACAGGAAGAACTCTTCAAGAAACTCGCCACGGCGCAATCGCCACGGGCGATGTTCATCACCTGCGCCGACTCGCGCATCGTGCCCGAGCTGATCACCCAGAGCTCGCCAGGCGATCTGTTCGTGACCCGTAACGTCGGCAACGTCGTACCGCCTTATGGCCAGATGAACGGCGGCGTTTCCACCGCCATTGAATACGCGGTACTGGCGCTGGGCGTGCAACACATCATCATCTGCGGCCACTCCGACTGCGGCGCCATGCGCGCAGTGCTCAATCCGGACAGCCTGGAAAAAATGCCGACAGTCAAAGCCTGGCTGCGTCATGCGGAAGTGGCGAAGACCATGGTGCATGACAACTGCAACTGCACCGACGAAAAAGAAAGCATGCCGATCCTCACCGAGGAAAACGTCATCGCCCAACTGCAGCACTTGCGTACCCATCCTTCGGTAGCCTCACGCATGGCGAACGGTCATCTGTTCATCCATGGCTGGGTCTACAACATCGAAACCAGCGAAATCAAAGCTTACGACGCGGATCAGGGACGCTTCCTGCCGCTCGACGGCAGCCATCCGATTCCGGTGGCGACGCCCAAAGCGCGCTTCTAAATCTTCCTAAAAATCTGTGTGGTTTGACGCCGGCCGCTGTTTCAGCGGTGCGGCGAAGCCACGCCTGAAGAAAACTTCGGGAGAGTCACCATGCGTGCTGCTCAATTGAAAGCGGTTCTGCCACGGGAGTTGCTGGCTTCGGTGGTTGTATTTCTGGTCGCCCTGCCGCTGTGCATGGGTATTGCGATTGCTTCCGGGTTGCCACCGGCCAAAGGCCTGATCACCGGGATCATTGGTCGTCTGGTGGTGGGCTGGCTGGCAGGCTCGCCGTTGCAGGTCAGCGGGCCGGCGGCGGGGCTGGCGGTACTGGTGTTCGAACTGGTGCGCCAGCACGGGATCGAGATGCTCGGACCGATCCTGCTGCTCGCCGGTTTCCTGCAACTGGTGGCCGGGCGTTTGAAGCTTGGGTGCTGGTTTCGGGTGACGGCGCCCGCGGTGGTGTACGGCATGCTTGCGGGGATCGGTGTGCTGATCGTTCTGTCGCAGGTGCATGTGATGCTGGATGCCAAGCCGCAGCCCTCGGGGCTGGATAACCTCACGGCCTTCCCCGGCGCGGTGGCGCAAGCCTTGCCGTCGTTCGGCTGGCAGGCCGGACTGCTCGGGCTGGCGACCATTGCGGTGATGTGGCTGTGGGAGAAATTGCGTCCGCATTCGCTGCGCTTCATTCCCGGTGCGCTGCTCGGCGTTGGCCTGGCCACGGGTGCCAGCCTGCTGCTGGCGTTGCAGGTGAAACGGGTCGAGGTGCCGGAGAATCTGGCCGATGCCATCGACTGGCTGAAACCGGCGGATTTGCTCAGCCTTGCTGATCCAACCCTGCTGATTGCGGCTTTTGCCGTGGCATTCATCGCCAGCGCCGAAACCCTGTTGTCGGCGGCGGCGGTGGATCGCATGCACAGCGGTGTGCGCTCGGACTTCGACCGTGAACTCTCAGCGCAGGGCGTCGGCAACATGCTTTGCGGACTGGTCGGTGCGCTGCCGATGACCGGGGTGATCGTGCGCAGTTCGGCCAACGTCCAGGCTGGCGCAACCACCCGCTATTCGACGATCTTCCATGGTTTGTGGCTGCTGGCGTTCGTGCTGTTGTTGTCGAGCGTGCTGCAAAGCATTCCGGTGGCGAGTCTGGCAGGCGTGCTGGTGTACACCGGTTTCAAACTGGTGGACCTCAAGGCCTTTCGCGGTCTGGGCCGTTACGGGCGGATGCCGATGTTCACCTACGCCGCCACGGCGCTGGCGATCATCTTCACCGACCTGCTGACCGGTGTGTTGATCGGTTTCGGTCTGACGATGTTGAAACTGGCGTTCAAGGCGTCGCGCCTGAAGATCAGCCTGATCGACCTGCCGCAGGACGGTGAGATGGAATTGCGTCTGGTGGGCGCGGCGACCTTTCTCAAGGTACCGGCACTGACCCAGGTACTGGGCAGCATTCCAGCGGGCACAACGGTGCATGTGCCGCTCAATCATCTGAGCTACATCGACCATTCGTGTCTGGAATTGCTGGAGGAGTGGGGCCGGGCGAATGCGGCAAAGGGGTCGAAGCTGTTGATCGAGTCGCGTGGGTTGAAGCGACGATTGGAGGGGCGGGTTCGGACCAATACCGGGATCGGTGCGGCCGGTTAAATCTGCGGGGTGAACTCAACCCCTGTAGGAGCTGCCGCAGGCTGCGATCT
>JABFPR010000190.1:0-12766 GCA_022817345.1 Neoscelio sp. ZL-2020
TTAACGTCGCTTCCGAACGACGGGGAGGTTCCGCAGGTGGTCGACCCCAGCTGAAAAGGCCGACCACCCCCGAAACCCCAGGCCATGCAAGGTTACGTGGTTTTCCTCGGGGCCACCAATCCGAGTACTTCCCACGCTCAACGACGCTGGACTTCAGTGTGCGAAATGGGAACTGGTCAGCGCCGCCGATAAGCCCGTCGGCATGAAAATAGTTGAAGAGACCTGAATTTCCAAACAATTAGATTATATATATAATCTAATTGAAATCGAGAAGTGTACTAAAATCAACATATTTGGAGTTTGAAGTATAAAAACTATGTTGTTTACACTTACAAATATGTTGACTTTAGTGCCACCGAAACGCAATTTGCGGGAAACTTTTCTCTTCTGCTTTCATCAGAAGAAAAAAACAAGTGAAGGTCTTCAATTGCTGCGTGAGGTTTATAGGGACCAAACTCCATCAATTTCAACTTGTGAGTATTGGTTTAGATGTTTCAAAAGTGGTGATTTTTATACGGAGGACAAAGAACGTCAAGGAAGGCCAGAAACGTTTGAAGATGCAGAATTGGAGGCATTACTGAACGAAGACTCGTGTCAAACGCAAGAAGTACATGCAGAATCTTGAGAGTGACTCAAATCAATCTGTTACTATTTTTGCACAATAATGCTCCAATTTTCAATAAAAAATCCTTTAAAACTTACTTGTACAACCAATAAATTAAACGTGAATTTCAACAAGCTCACAATATACATTGCAATGGACAAAAGAAGTAGTTCATATAATATAAATATGTATATATACAAGGGAGTAATACATACGACAATTTTTAAAGAAAAGTAAGAAAAGTGGTAAGTTAAATTTTAATCTTGTTTCTATAATAGAATCTCATAAAGATTATTTTATGAGTTATTTAAACATTAAAGAAGAGGTAATTAATTGAGGGAGAGAGGTTCCATAATTTTACACAAGAAGTAAAAAAATGATTTTTGTACAATGCAGATCGATATAGAAGAATGTTTAATTGATTAACACGGAGATAGAGCGATTTAACAGATTAGTTCAAAGGTTAAAATCACTAGCAAGGTTGGAAGTGGTTTCAGATAGTAGGAGATTATAGACTTGGATACAAATAGAATATTCCATTCCGAATACAATCCGCAAACATCCTAGCCTCGCAATGGTTGGAGAAACATGTTCGTCCCAACTCAAGTTTAAGACGAATCTAACACAGTCATTAAAAGCGTGTTGAAGCTTACTATTTAAATCGTACTACATGTAAGTTAGAACTGTAGAGCAGTATTAAAAACTTGGAAATACTTATGAGCGTAAAAATTATATTTGGAGATCTTCAGATAAGTAATTATTGCTAGTTTTTAATCGACGCAGAATTCTCTATGTTTTATTTAAAATTTGTCCAGCATGATCAGTCCCTAACCAATCCCCGTGATAGGAGGTAATGATGATATTTTTTAATAATCATGGTCATGAGGTTTGATTAGAAGAGCAAAATACACATGTCTCTCTGACATGTCAAATCATTCATATTTGGCATGTATAGAGAAATCGGGGCTGTGATATTTCGTGACTGACTTTTATTTTGGTGCGAGAACGATCGCCTACCAGCCCCGGGGGGTGGCACAATCGTTATACTACAAAATCTGCTTTCACTCCTTGTATAGATAATGATACAGAGTGATTGCAGATTATGTCTGATTAAAAACTCCAAGATTTTTAATGGAGAAAACTAAAGGAATATTGTAACCATCAATTTTGATTTTAAGGAATTCATTTGTATCTATCATCGCAATTGCTTTGGGAGAGCCCAAAACTATCAATTTAGTCTTAGGTAGATTCAATTTCAGTTCATTCATTTTAAACCATTCACTAATTGATGACATAACATGAGCAATATGAACCAATAAGCATTGAATCTCGTAGAGGGGATTATGGAGATAAATTTCTAGATTGTCGACATAGAGCTGGTATTTACAGTAAACAATACGACTGAGATGTTTTTTATGAGGATAGGAAATAACAGTGGGCCCAGAATTGATCCTTGACGCACTCCAGCGGATATTTTAAGCCAGGAAGAGATATCAGTCTTCTGGTCAGAAACTGCCTGGTATCTGTCTGAGAGATACGGTCTAAACCATTTCAAGACTAATGACGAGCAACTAAGCAGGTGAAGTTTTGATAATAAAAGGTCATGGTTAACTAAATCAAAAGCTTTCGTAATATCAAATATGCGAAAATTAGTTATGTTCTATTCATCCATGGAGAGCGTGTATCATCCAAGAGTGTCAGTAGTGTTGTCTGGCAAGAATAACAACTACGGATTCCAGGCGAATATCGGAGGACCCTCGGAGAAGAGACTTCGACTGCTGATGTCCGTCACTAACTCGGTGCTGCTGTATGGGTGCGAAATCTGGGATGACGCACTTAACAGAGAAAAATACCGAAAGCAGATGGCTTCGGTGAAACGGAAAAGCGTACTCCGAATTGCCAGCTTCTATCGGACGGTATCCGAACCTGCCGTCCTGGTTATCCCGGGAGTGGTCCCGATTAACTTGATGGCACAGGAGAGGAAACTGGTATACGAGTCGCGCGGACTTCTCGACAGAGAAGAAGCCCGCAGATGAGCCAGAGAGAACGTGGACCGACGATTGCAGCTACGTTGGAACGAAAAGAGTCGAGGCAGATGGACAGCGTCACTAATCCAGTACCTGACAAGGTGGATCTGCAGATACCACGACGAGTTTAACTTCTACCTCACCCAGCTTCAGACAGGCCACGGGTAATTTAACTCGTAATGTATAGGATGAAAAAAGTAGATGGTCCATAGTGTATCTTTGGATATTCGAGATATGATGATGCCGGACACACGTTCTTTGAATGTGAGAGATGGGCACGGGAACGGCAACTCCTAAACAAACATGTCGGGCATATGACACCACAGAACATCGTGGAGACGATGCTTGAAAGCCCCGAGAACTGGAATACTGTGACGTCCTTCGTTTACTCAGTTCTCCGCCAGAAAAAACAGCAAATGGGCAGCCACCAGTAGCACCTAACCCGACGAGATGAACTAGATGAAGTCCAGTGAGATGAACAACGTGCCACCATTATTCTGATGTAATGTGATATTCGCGGTTCCAGGGTGGATCCGCGGTGCGAGTCCCACACAGCACTGTGGACACGATGCCCAAACTGTAGTGCGTAATACATTTTTCCTCCTTCCCAAAGAAAAAAAATAAAAAAGGACACTAATGTTCTGGTATTATGAAAAATAGCCTTGTAGGAGCATTATAATCGACATTTTGAGCAATGATTTTTTGAATTAGGACTGAGACTTATAATTCAAAAAGACGTCGCGAAATGATTCGATTAAAATGCTCCTTCAACATAAATATATGATACTGAGTCTTCAAAATTACGCATAGATATATTTCATAATCTCCAAAATTGGTGGTTTATGAATTAATGATTTCTAAATTACTGTTCTATGACGGTATTCTCAAAATTGCTGTTTTATAAGTACTGTTCAAATTTATATTTTTAAACATTTATGTTCTGAAATTATGAAAAATAGCCAAGTAGGAGCATTTTAGTCAATTCCTTAATCAATGTTAAAAAGTATATTTATTAAACCTTAATTTTCTGGAATAATGAATAATAGCCTCGTAGGGGCATTTTAATTAATTCGCTGTGTGAAGTTTTCTTGAATTGAGTCTATACATTATAATAATTTATTGTGTCTGCAAAATTACGCTTAGATATATCTTGTAGTGCCCAAAATTACTGCTATATGATCTAATGGTTTTAAAATTACTGCTGTAAGACTATGTCCTCAAAATTGCTGTTTGATGAGTAATGTTAAAGTTTCTTACATATTAAACATTAATGATCTGGAATTATGAAAAATATCTTCATAGGATATATTTATCGATGAACTTAATTCGACTTTTGGCGATGATGCACCATCAAATACCGCTATATATCAGTGGTATACGGAATTCAATCGTGGCCGTGGTTCGCTCAGTGACGGATTTCGTGAATATTGCAAGATCGTCATGTGACTTATTGTGAGATTGAAGTATCCTTGGACAATAGTGAGACCAGCATACATTCAACATCGTATGAACATTTGGCAGCCAGAAAAATTTATTCGCGTTGAATCACTCATAATTTGACAATCGCTCAAAAAAAGGCTCGTGTCAATTGGTCGATAGAGATGCTTAAGAAATACGATCACATTGCTTCAAAACACGTCTATGGCATCGTAACAGGTGACGAATCATGGATCTATGCGTATAAGCACGAAAGTAAACAGCAGTCGACTGTATGGGTCTTTCAAGATGAGTCAAATCATTGGAAAAACCGGACATATGGCAACTGTACCATTAGTGCAACGTCGGACATTAAATTCTGTATGTTACACAACCATTTGTTTGCCAAAAGTCTTCGGAAAAATTAAGGAAATCAACCGTCGATGATGCATCATCCACCACCAGGATAATGCGAGCTCTCACACATCGGCTCAAACAAAAGACCTTTTGAGAAATGAAAAAGTTAAATTGATGAGTCAACCGCTGTACAGCCCTGATTTGGCACCCGATAAATTTTTATTATTCCCGCAAATGAAAAATAAATTACGAGGTCAACGTTTTTCTACACCTGAAGTAGCGGTGGATGCGTTCAAAATATATATTTTGGAAGTACCTCAATCGGAACTTTCGAAAAAGTGCTTCGAAAATTGATTCAAGTGCATGCAAAAGTGTAATGATCTTCATGGAGAATATTTAGAAAAACAATAAAGCCATGTAGGATGATTCATTTCTTTTAGTCACTTCTATACACTTCTCGCAATTGTCTGGCTGACGGCGAATTCCCTGCCTGTAAAAAATTGCAGTTTTGAGCCGATAAAGTCGGTATTGCAATTTTTGAATTCTTTGAATGTTTTATATGGCTATCGATGTTGTAGTGATCAGAATAAGTAAAAATCCAACGGAGCTTGATCTGGTGATTAGGCCGGGTGTGGCAAAACTTCCCAGCCCAACGAATCTAACGCGCCGTTAGTTATTTTTGTTATGTGTGGTGTGGCATTGTCATGCAGCAATATGACCGGCCTAGTTCCTTTGTCTGTGCAAGGCCGCTTACACTCAATTTCATCACTTAAACGCTGAAGTTGGTCTGTATGACGCTCAGCCGTGATAGTCTCACCAAGTTTGAACAGCTCAAAATAAAAAAAAAAACCATTGAAATCACACCATATGCATAGAAGGAGTTTCTTGCTGTGAATATTGGGTTTAGCCGTCGATGTGGACGGCACATAACATCGACGGCTATGTCGATGGACTATGGATTGTCGTATAACACCCACGTTTCATCGTCAGTAAATATTTTGTGTAAAAAGTCATTTCTTTTGAAGCGAGACAACAACGACAAAGCTGTTTCGCATCGTCTCGCTTTGTTGCTTTCAGATACCATACGCTGTACCCAACGGACCTCCTTTTGATTCTTGCCTAGATTTTTTAGGCGGCTGGAAACGTTTTGCTGGGTGACCCCTTGCCTTGCAGTAGCAACCTCCGATTATGTTTGGCAAGCATCTTCATCCAACAACTGCTCCAAGTCCGTGTTTTCATATTTTGTTGGTGGTTCTGCTCTCTCGCCATCCTCGAGGTCGTAATTTTCACTTAGGAATTTTTGAAACAACTTTTTTACAGATCCGGGAAATACAGGAACTTCCACCAATGCCTGACATAAAATGTCCTTAGTCTCGGAAGTACTTTTTTAAACTCAAATTCAAAAAGCATACGGTGCCTGATATGCGTCTTATTGCAACTCATTATGTTAATGTGCTCACGATGTATACTTTCAGGTTACATTACACTTTTTGTCTGGAAAACTAGTCTTCTAGGTTGGAATTATATAACACCGGAAATGGCTAGAAAATGTTTCGATTCAATCTTTAATATAGCTGTTTTTATTCTCAGTCCTAGAACTTATTTGTACACTTAATATATTACTAATTTTCGACACGTTATATTATATCTCAGAGTAATTTTGCAGAGTAAAATATATATACGAGCATCAATATCGAGACCACTAGTTCAAAAATATACCGTTTCAATTAACGTTAATTGAAATTGAATTAATTATCAAATTATTTATACAAGATATTTGAAGCATTACAAGTTACTAAGTTAGTTGAAAGAATATACGCTTAAAAATTTAGACAGTAATTTCGATAACACTGACTTTACAATTTTTGTCTAAGTTAAATTCACTTATTTTTATTTCCTAAATTTTGCTAGTAATCTTATGTAATCTTATGTAATACATCTGTAATATACAGGATGACCCATTTTAATGTTTCCACCGGACTATCTCGAAAACAACACATGAGATCAAACAAAGTTCCCAGTTAAATTTATTTTCCTCGAAGGGAGCAATAGAATGGTATTGAAAATAGACCCCCTGCCACAAATCCAGGGGGTGCGGTGGGGGGTAACTTTGAAATCTTAAATGGAAACCCCCATTTTTTATTGCATATTCTGATAGTACGTCAATAAACATGTAACTTTTATTTAAATAAAGTTAAATAAAGTACAAAGAAAAAGTAATAAATATAAAGCAGTAATAGAAAAACAATTTTTATGTAATTATTTTTTTTCATGTTTTATTATTATTTTTGTGTAATAATTAAATTCTGTTAATCTAAAATTTTTTTAAACAATGCAAAATATTAAACAAAACTAACCAATGATATGCTCAAAAGTCGCACCGTTAACTTGTTGACAAAGCTAAATTCGAACAAAAAAACATCCTGGAGTGAATATTCTTAGAATTAAAATTAAGTATATTCGGCTCTTGGAACATCTATAATTTTAATACTTAAATAACTAGACACTCAAATGTGCGTCCATGAAATTAGCGTGAATTCTATGAAATAGTGTGTGAATATACCGAGAGTCAAATATATAGTATGTTGTATTAAATGATACTCTTTACATTATTTGTATTATAGTTTATGTATTTTAAATTCATACAATAGAACAAAATGCATAAAAATATGGTTTAGACTAATCATTTATTATTAGAAAATATTATTTACTATTTAGTATAAAATAATAGAATAAAAAATAGTAAATAAATAAATAGATAGAATAGAAAAATAGTAAATAAATTAATAATTTAAAAAATACAAATTGTGTAATTTACTAACTAAATGTTATAATTTGCAATGATATAATAACAAACAGTGCTGATTCGTCTTTTTTTAAATACAAACAACGTATAGAAAATGAATTTGCACCTTTTATATGTATATAATTAATACAGTGATTAATTACAAATACACTAATTCATACTAAATAATATAATTACAATCAGTCGTTTTGTGTTAGGTGAATTCCGACTTCGTCGTCGATTATTGATGCATTTTAAAAGAACTAATAACGCTTTATTGATATTGATATATGTTTATTAACTGTTTAATAACCATTAAACGTAAATCTACATACAGAATCAATGTAGATATACAATAAATGGTTAGGCAATTTCATGTTATGTTACTTGGCACGTACCAATATATATACACGCAAATTTGTGTGGTAGAAACATATGTATGATATGCTTTGTATAAAAACTCGCTATACAAACCAAACCAATAATATCCATTATACATATACTAAAGCAGGAAATATTTACATTTCATTATTACTGCGCAAGACTTTAATACAAATCTTTATACTTGCTTTAATAAATAATATTGCACCAAGATTTAACACTTTTTTAAGGATCGATTTTAGCTGCGCCATTAATTATTATTAAAATACTTACAGTATTTGACGTGATATAATAATGTATAATGATCATCCTAGTAGAATCTGTAAACTAAATACCAATATTTATTAATACAAAAAAATTTAATTATTACATTTAAAAAATAACAAATTAAATGTAAATATAAGTTGGCAACGAAAATTTAATTTGCCGTTACTTTTGCTGTAACAAAGTCAGGTACCGGTGGCCCACATATTTAATGGTATTTATCCTCTCGAGACGGCTGAAGCCGTTCTGCCACGCCAGGTTGATAGTGGTACAATAACATTTAAATAAATGTAGAAACATCTTTCAATTTTACTTTTAAGACGGTCTGAACAATATTATTAGTTAAAAAAGGCTGTGGATTCGCCAGTGTCAATCTCCTACAGAATAGCGAATTATGTCACACATGATCTGCAATCAGCTTGTCTCACATTCTGCAACAGGAGTCAAAGCAGATTTAGCTATAAAACGACTGCGCCATCCGCCGAAGGTGGGTAGGCGATCGTTCTCGCAACAAAATACAAATTGGTCGAGAAATATCGCAGCCCCGATTTTTCTATACATGCCAAATATGAAAAATTTGACACGTTAGAGACATCTGTTTTGCTCTTCTAAACAAACCTCGTGACCATGATTATTAAAAAACATCATCATCACCTCCAATCACAGGGAGTGGTTATGGTTTGTTATTATTATTATTATTCAATTCAAACACGCAAATTCGACATTATCCGCTGCGCGACGCGAGTCTCGACTGTCAACACGCGATAAGAAAATTCGATTCTTCATAATACACAAAATTGACAATCAAATTAACACACGCGTAACGAAAATCTGATTTTTCTCTTAAATACAAATTCGACGTTAAAGAACTTTCAGACTCGTGTTTCGGATGAAGATATCCGACACAAATGTCCGATTATTATTAAAACACGCAAATTCGACGTAACCGAAATTTAAACATAGGTACGCGGGCTCGATTCCAGAACGAACTGTTGCTACAGTTGGCCTTTCACTACGTTGCACTTATAATAAATTTTGTTTGTAATGCGGCGAATTTATGGGTGGGGCTATTCTCGAATAAAACGCAAGCAACACGTCTGGTTTCTGGGGCCATATTGCGGATTTGATAAAATTCAACATTGGAATTACAATTCTTAATATGGACAACAATCTATCTAGATTGTGGATGCAATAGTTGCACAATTTCAAAACGTAGAATATGAATGAGTTTTGTTCAAGTGTTAGAAATTAGATCGAAGTAAGTTATTTTTAATTTATTGTATTCTTCAGTAATAAAGAATAT
Source organism: Neoscelio sp. ZL-2020 (assembly GCA_022817345.1). Classification (NCBI taxonomy): domain Eukaryota; kingdom Metazoa; phylum Arthropoda; class Insecta; order Hymenoptera; family Scelionidae; genus Neoscelio; species Neoscelio sp. ZL-2020. The sequence continues at coordinate 9,138 of JABFPR010000190.1, forward strand.
ATTTTTTCTACACAATAAAAATAATTACAAATATGTATATCAAATAAAGTTGTATAAATATTATAGAGTATAAACTGATATAAAGTTTATGTGTTTTATAGACATTATAAATAATGCACATTATGCATAAAATGTTCATGAAAGTAGCTTTAAGGTGAAATGTCATTTCTATATCCACGGATTTAGCGTCTTTTGAATTATTATATCAGGTGTACAAATAAGTTTACGCTGTTTTTTATAAAAAATTGGGAATTTATTGTGAAAGAACGGAACCTAATGTTTTATCCGAAGTATTGTCCATCGCTTGCCACTACTTTTTCCCATCTTTCTGGCAGCATACGGATACCGCGTCGGAAGAATGCTTCATCTTTTGAGGCTAACCTTGAAACGACCCAATATTTGGTATCTTCCAATGATGCGAAGTGTTGCTCAGACAGACTATGCGTCATCGATCGAAACAAATGGAAATCAGAAGCATCAATGTCTGGTGAATACGACGGGTGGGGTAAAACTTTCCAATTGAGTGTTTCCAAATAGGTTTTGACCGGCGCCTCAACAAGTGGATGAGCATTATCATGCAGAAGAATAACATTGTTGTGTCTGGAGTAGTAGTGGGCACGCTTTTCCTTGAGTGCTCGACTCAATCTCATTAATTGTGTTCGGTGGACAGCCCCAGTAATGGTTTCGTTCGGTCTGAGCAACTCATAATACACGACACCAAGCTGATCCCACGAAATACACAACAAGAGTTTTTTCCATGAATATTTGGCTTAGCTGTAGATGTTGAAGCATGGCCAGTCGGTCCCCATGATTTCTTCCTTTTTGGATTATCATAGTGGTTCCATTTTTCATCATCAGTGATTATATGGTGCAGAAAACCCTTTCTTTATGCCTGGCAAAGAGCATTTCACATGTGAAAAATCGGCGTTCAACGCTTTTCGGCGTCAGTTCATATGGAACCCAATTTCTTTCTTCTTGAAACATTGCCAATGATTTCAACCGATGTGAAATTGGTTAATGAGTCACTCCTAATGTAAGAGCAAGTTCTTGTTGCGTTTGGCATGAATCTTGATCCAATTCTGCGGCTTCTTACACTTTCGGCCTTCCGCTACGTTCTTTGTCTTCGATGTCAAATTAACCGTTCTTAAACTTTTGAAACTACTCACGACAACTTCTTTCACTTATGGCAGCTTCGCCATATGCTTCTACAAGCAATCGATACGCCTCAGCTGCAGATTTCTTCAATTTGGAGAAGTAAGTCAGAAGTGCAATGTCGCTTATTCGGCTCAAAACTCGACATTTTCGCACACAAAAGAATATATTATACTGATAAAAAATCACTAATATTTTATGGTCATGTTGTTGACTGATATCCAACCTTACAATAATGACGTTTACATTTGACAATTTTAACCATAACTTACTGGTGGCGCTAACTTTTGTCAAACGGCGGTAACTTATTTGTACACCTGGTAGATAAAATATTAATTTCAAATTTTTGTAACAATATTACGACAATCTGTAAGCATAGGAGAATCTTATTTACTACACAAATTATACTTATTTATTTAATCTGCAATGGAGCCCACTGATCTATTTTTAAAGATAAGTAACATCGCAGTTGTATGCTTTGATATAAATTTGACTTTTGTGTCGTTATTTATGTTGCCATTCGACACGGACCACACAGCGGATTACGTTGAATTTGCGTGTTTGAATAGAACAATTATGATAATTTGTTTTTCTATAGGAGCTTGACACTTGCGAAACCTCAGGCTTTTTTCAACTGATAATGTAGTTCTGGCGTACTTAACACCAACATGAAATGATGATCCTACAATCATTGAAATGTTCCGTATCATTGTCAAACAACCTTGGCACAACGGTTTCAGCCGTTTCAAGCCGTTTAGAGAGGATGAATGCCATGATAAATGTCGCCCACCTGTATCTGACTCTGATACAACATTTCATTTATATTTACATTGAATTTGTTTTTTTAAACATAATAATTAAATTTTGTTTTATCAATAGATATTTGTATTTAATTTACAGATTTCACCATGATCATTATTATACAGTATTATATTTTGTTAAATACTGTAAGTATTTTAATAATAATTAATGGCACAGTTAAAATCGGATCTTACAAAGTGTTAAAACGTGGTTCAGTACTATATATTAAAGCGAGTAAAAAGATTTGCATTAAAGTCTTGTGCACTAGTAATGCAATGTTAATGTTTCCAGCTTTAACATATATATAATTAATATTATTAGTTTTTTTTATAGCAACCAGTTTTTATACAAACCAAATCATACATAATCTTTCTGCCACATAAATTTGCGTGTATATATAGGTACGTGCCAAGTAACATAACATGAAATTGCTTAACGATTAATTGTATATCTACATACATTCTGTATATAGATATACGTTTAATGGTTACTTAACAGTTCACAAACATTTATGATTGTCTATCAAACATTATTATTTCTTTAAGATGTTTCCATAATCGACGACGAAGTCAGAATCCACATAACTCAAAATGAATGATTGTGATTAATTTATGTAATATGATTAATTATATTTGTATTTAAACACTATATTTAAATAGTAAACAAAATTTGTAATTATTTACACATAAAAGTTGCAAATTCATTTCTTATACCTTGTTTGTATTAACAAAAAACAAATTATCACTGTTTGTTTATATATAATTTTAACATATTACATTTAGTCAGTTAATTAACCAATTTAAGTAATTAATTAAATCCATTCATTTAATGTTTAGGTGGATTCAGAGTTCAGCATCGAATGATTAGGCTAAAGCTTTTTGTTTTTGCTGTTTTTGTTCTGACATAAGAATGGAAAAAAGTAAATTATAATCCAAATGATGTGTAGATCACCTTTTAATACAACATACGTTTGACTCTCGGGATATTATGACACTTATTCAGAGAATTCACACTAATTTCATGCACGCAAATTCAAATGTCTAGTTATTTAAGTTACAAAGTTATGGAAGGTCAAAGAGCCGTATATACTTCATTTTAATTCTAAAAACATTCACCTAATAACACACAAAGCTCCTTCCATTTTTTTTAAGTGCTTAAGGGGTTATATACACCTGCAATGTTTCAAAAAATCTATTTTTTTTATTGCATAATCTGAAAGCATACTTATTCAAGATTATTGTGACAAAATATCAAGTTAGTCCGGTGAAAATTGACGAAGTTATGCGGCGTAGAGTAGCACTGCGCCGCATAATAGTGTGAGCAAAACTTTAACAGCGATTATCTCGAAAACATGTTTTCAAAGTCGGTGACAGCGATTTCTCGGCATCTATTCACTCGATTGAGCTGATTTTTTGCCACAATGTTCAGAAATAAATTCTCTAGTCCTTAATCGTTCGGTTTTTGCCTTCGATTAAAATTCGATTTTAGCGAGCTGATTGAGTGTGATTTTTAGGGTGAAAAACAGCTACCTCGACTTTGCAAGTTCGCCATTTTGTCAAAAAAATTTTTTTTGTCTAATCCTTCGATTAAGGACTAGTTTTTAGTATAAAAAGTTAAGTCCAACTGGAATTTTTTATTTCAGATAATATCTCTGGCCTGGGGAACTGTCACCGCCA
>JABFPR010000191.1:0-12770 GCA_022817345.1 Neoscelio sp. ZL-2020
GCCGTCTCCATACTTTTCCCGCAATTTAAATGAGGTGACATGGCTCAGGCGGCTCCTGACAAGCTCGCTGAATCGGACAAGTTTACGATACCGATCTTCCTACTATCGGGTGGTTTGAAGAACAAATTTAATTCTTAACTTTACATGCCTAACATATCATCCACGAACACATTTTGGCGGTGTCCGTGTAGTCTCCGGCCAGTATTATAAACGAGTCAACCTTTTGAAGGGTTAAGGCGCATCGTTTGGGTGGTCTAGGATTTCCAGGCATGAAAATCAGAGAATAAAGGGTCGATTAGCCTACCACATGTGTGGAAGTTCATATGTACATATGGGATTTCCTGGATTTATAGAGACGGCAATACTAAACTTAGAATAACAATAGAAACTTCCGTATACCCTATATTACAGCTAAACTTTCTCGCTATGTCGTGGTGTATCGTGTTTGAGTTCAGCTAGAGCGCGACTGTAATAGGAAATTACCCTCTCTTGCCTCTTATCCTGCTCTTGAGTTAGAACTACTCCTAACTGTGTAAAACTGGCATCCGTTTGGATTGTAAATGACAGGGAAAATTTAGGAAACGCTAACATGGGGGGCTTGGTCGGGCTTTCTTTCACAGTTACTCTTGATCTTTTCCCCACTTTCAGCGTCAGCTCTTCTTTAACAATTGGAAAGGAACAGCTATCGTGGCTAAAGTAAGGATAAAACAGCGATACTAGGAACTCATTCGCAGAAAATATCGGAGTTGTTGTACATTTCTGGAAGTGTGAAAATTAATCACGGCGGCTGTCTTCTCTGAGTTCATTCGACATCCGTGCTCGTCGATCTGGAACCTCAGATCCGTGACACTATATCGGTAGAATTTACGCTTTTCCTGATTTATAATGAGTTTCATGGTCTGCAGCCGCAGGAGAATCCTCTTTATCCAATGGAGAATCTCGAGTGTCTTCGGCACGATGATAAGATCATCCAAATAAAATATGAGGAACCATCTCTGGGCCAATAAGATTGTCGGCTATTTGCTGGAAAAGTCTAGGTGTTCCCGAGAGGCCAAAGGAAAGTCGTTTGAAATGGAAGAGCCCTTTTCCAGAAACAGCAAATGCTGTAACCTCCCGTGGAGGTTACAACGGGGCCAACGTGGGCCAACGGGGCTAAATTAAAGCGATTCCTAAAGACGCGCTGGATTGCGATCACAGAACATCCGCTCGAAAAGTAGGCCTCAACGGCAAACGCACGATCGTCATTGTTCCAACGCATGATGGCGACTGAACTGTGTTGGTACAAAACTTTATAGTCCCTCCTCTCGAACGAGACCACTAGCGCTCTGCTACGACATCAACCGACTGAATGGCGCTCATTTTGAAAAAGGAAGTTATGCTGCCGCACCCTGTATAACTTTATTTTTAGACATATAATATTCTGGGAATAAAAGGAATTCACAAATGTTGCAAAATTTTAGTAATTTATAATATATACTGGTTTGTAAAAATGTGTAAACATTTCAATCTTTTGCGAAATTTAAAACAATTTTATACTATTTTGCAAAACCGATATTCGAGGCGTTATTGTACAAAAGTGGACATACGTTTACGATTCAAAATATTGTCCATCGCTGGCCACTACTTTCTTCCATCTTTCGGGCAGCATACGAATCTCGCGTCGAAAAAACTGCTCATCATTTGTGGCGATCCATGTATCGATCCAATTTTTAACTTCTTCATAAGAAGAGTATGTTTTGACCGACTTTGCGACATGGGGTCGAGCATTGTAATGCTGCAAAATCACAGTATCGTGTCTGTACCCAATTTCCTTGTACCTGAATCATTCCCATGGCTTTGAGGCATTTTGAAATGGCATGTTGAGTCAGTCCTAATGATCTTGCCAATTTTTCTTGCGTTTGACATGAGTCTTCATGAAGCAATGTCTCCAATTCTGCATCTTTGAAAACTTTCTCTCTTTCACCGCCATGCCGGACTTCGATGTCAAAATCACCGTTCTTGAAGCGTTAAAACCACTCACGACACGTTCTTTCACTAATACCGGTCTCGCCATAAGTATTTGAGAGCATTCGATGACCCCCAGCTGCAAATTTCTTCATGTTGAAGCAGAAAATTAAAACCTCTCGCAATTGATGAGAATTTGGCTCGTAAACTGACATTTTCAATCGAGAATAACTTTACGATGCGGACACAAATCGACTAATGTTTCGATGGGGTTATGTTGACAAATGCCCAAACTTATTGTATGACGTCTACATCTGTTTATTTCCACCACCACTTACCGCTAAAGCCATCTATTGGAAAACGGTGGAAGCAAAGATGTACACCTAATATATATTTAAAAAATTTGGGTAATATCTAAAAAATTTTACAAAATCGTACACATGAATTAGTAAAATTTTATACAAGTTTTTTCTCGGAAATTCATATAAATTGTTAGTCGATATAAATTAAAATATTATATATTGCATTTTTATGAATTTGAAAATATCATTTGGTAATCTCTTAAATGTTCAAATAAATCTTCAGACTAAATTCCCAGAATCAGGTTTAGAAAATATCGCAGAGATATTTTGGGGATATAGTGAAAGATATCGTATAATATAGTAGATTATCCAATAATATCTTTCAAATGTCTTACAAATATCGAAAGATATTATTGGATAACCTGAAAGAATATTCTCAAGATATACCTGAGATAGCTTTACGATATTATCAGGTTATTTTACGATAATTTTCATATTTATTCTTTATCTCTTTTCTTGTTATTTCTGTAATTATTCAAAGAATTTTTAAAAAGCTCAAAAAACTGTTACAAGTTTTATAAAAATGAACACATTTACAAGAAAAAAACTTTCAGGTAATATTTAGTATGGTTTCCTGAGAATATTTACTGAGGTGAATAATTGATGTGCGTACGATATCTAGAGTAAATCTTACATAATCTGCATTATCTCAGGAATATAGTGACAACCATATAATATATTCCTATGACATTCCTGAAATATTGCGTACTATTACGGTCAAATCTTAGGTCCCAACTTAGGTCAAATCTTAGCCCAAGTCATGCACAAGACTTTAGCCTCAGTCATTGACTGAAGACTTAAACACCAAACTTATACCAAAGTCTCAGTTTTTTAAGAATTAATTTATACAATTTAATAAGTAAACAATTTGAAACGATTAAGTGGAAATATTAAAAGTTGAAAGAAAAATTCAATATTTATTTTATTTTAACGTCTGTATGAATCGAATATTTCCAATATTTTTCGACAAATTTAATAAATACATGAGCAAAGTACATTGTAGCAAAGTACAATGAGCATTGTACATTACTGTAGTACATTGTCTAATTCTTTACACTTAATTAACACTAATGACTTTTAATCAACTATAATCCTCCTATTATACACATTACAATTACACAATACAATTACATTCTATTTGTGCCCTAGTAGTTATAATATTTAATTAAAAAATCCAATTTGAAGTATAATGTATATGCATTAACAGTTTTAAAATAAACATAGACACCGGAATATAATACTGTAAAATTTTGGTCAAAGCATTTTGTTATCAATTACGCATCAGCTAATTGGACAATTTTCTTAATGCAATTAACATGCCTTGTAATGCGCGGAGAAAAATTTCGGTGGGAACAAAAGGACGAAAACGTGAAGTTGGTCGGTAAAGTGCAAAATTATTCCAAAGGGAAGCATAAAACGACGGAACATTGGACCAAAAAAGTGCAAAAATAAGGATGGTCGCGAAACGCGGCTGAGAGGGACGAAAGAGAAATTCAAACGCGAATAAAACCATTTATTTCCACGAATGGGTTATGTGCAGCGAAACGAGAGGAGGTTAATTACAAAATTATTTCCGCGGACATCTCATAATTTTCAATTGAATCGTCTCCAAACTTTTTGCAGCCAGTTCATCGCGGCACAACTATTCGTCGTATATCAGATCGCGGTTTAGAAGAGGGATTCTGTCGCTACCTGCAGGTACCGTTATTTGCCAATCGAAAGACGGTAACGCGTTTCTCTCTGTGTAACTGGATCCCATGGATTATGGTAAGGAAGCTTTACGCGCGATCGCATTTTCTCAAGGGAACACATTCCTGTACGTTCAGTGCTCAGTTGTAAATGTGTTCGACGCCGGGAAGTATCTTTTATTCTTCGAAGCGATTGGTCGAGAACACCCTTTCGCCTAAATGTCGTTGATGTACACATGAGCAAGATTTTACGATGTTCGCCTATGTTATGATTACGATTTTCGACTATATCAGATCCGATATAGGCTGAAGTAGACTCTGATGAAACAATAAAGACTGTTACAGTTTTCATTAAGAAATGCAATATTTGGTCAATAAAGTCAACGTTATTATAAGAATGATTATCATAATATAAAAATAATGAAAAAGTCTCTCGAGGAAAAATAATATATATTCATAAATCAACTTCAATTGGGAAATGTTTCTGCAATTTGATAAAATTGTTAACAAAGTGGTATAACTTTCTAGACAAGTGAGATAAATGAAATCGCTATGTTAACTGAGTTTGAATGGCTTCGAACTTTAAAATTCTTATACGCTGATATTTTTTAAAAGTTACAACTATGTCAGAATTAACCATTTATAAAGACTTGTTTATTATTTCTGTATGATGATTGAAACTTATTCAACCAATAAGAATATTTAGAACAAAGTTGATTTAATTGATCTAATTATCTATATCGACGCCTCGCATTGTATCTTCAACATTGACTCATCAATGTTTACTATGGGTTTACTGTTATATAACATATTGAAAAAATATCACACAGAAAATTGTAAATGGCGTTTTAACACAAAATTCTAAACTTTTAAAAAATTTTGTTTCATGTAACGAAACTTTTTTTTCAAATTCTTACATGTGCAGAAAGTATATATTTTTAAGAAATAAAACACGTACATTTATAATATAGGAAAATTGTATGGACCCTATAAAAATGTTGGATTAAAATGCATATAATATTATATGAAAAATAATCGAATCTATATATTTCAATATTAATGAAAAGTAATCGTCTCTATATATTTCATGCATTAAATCATAACCAACATTACTTATGCATTGTGATATATTTAACAAATTCAAATTGGATTAATTGTATATCATTCAGTCCCATTGATATTAAGTGGATATCAAACTAGTTTTACGAACATATTCTCTGAAAGTAGTTAATTAGTCATCGCGTAAATATATCTACATTTCTAAATCGACATAATTAAGTTAAATTATATTTTCACAGTTGGCCCACCCGATAAGTTATACACCCCGGATGATTAACTACCAGAAATCGAAGATTTCAAAATTTATGCATATATACTCGTTGTAATAAAAGTGCCTTTAACATCACTACTCGACTTCATACGTGTCATTTAGTTTAATTTTAATGATTTTATACGGATCTAGATGTTTAGTTTCCGTTTGGGTATCAATTAAGTACGTTTGATATCCAACTTGGATACTTATAAAATTTGATAACGATTATGATTGCACGAATAGATGTCGACATTAACATAGCTGATTCACGACGTCAAAGGTTGTAGGTTCTGCAATTTTCTTCTTTAATTCGAGTTATTTGTGTCTTGCATTTTTGATGAAGAATGTCTCCAGTTCCTTAAAATTAAAGTAAAAATTCTTCTTTCAAAATTTCAATTAGTTTCATGTCCTATCTAAATGGTGCAATTGCAATGCTCCTTTGGCAAGTTGAATATAGCATATGCTGCATTTTATCGGCTTGTTGATACCATTTGGTCGAATTGTCCAAAGATAGCTTTGTAAGGATTGGAATTATTATTCCGTTTATTATTTGTACTCGTCTATTAGAACTCGGCAAACCACTGGTAATCAAAGTACATGGTTTATATACCTCATGGTCATGGTTCCTCTTCGGAGTATTGGTGGGACTCTTGTAACGTAAAGGTGGAACCTCAATGTGGTATTATATGGACAGGATTTCCGAAGATGAGTTTTAAATTTTCCAATTTTCCTATGACCTCTCATAACGTCATCGATTTTGTTTGGTAAAGCCATACAAACTTCGTGAATCCGTCAATCAGACAAATATAATTATAATTTAGTATGACACTACTTTTAAAAATCCATTTTTTACGAAAAAAGTTTTTACATCTATCAAATTGTCGATTTAAAGCCATTTATTTTCTACGATCACGAGTTTGAAAACTGATAATCGACGGGATACATAAAAAAAATGTATTTTCTTTTAACTCATTAAAGCTCAAGTTTAACGCAGTGATAATAAACGAAAATTATTTATAGTTTCATAGTATAAGTAAAATATAAATTCTACAATTCTACGAGAAAAAATATAAAAACATTGTTTTCTGGTATATTCATCATGTTAATTGTTCAAAAGCTTTGAATAATTTGTGAATAAAAAGTAGGTTTCAGCCCATGCTTCTACAAATGCAAATAAAGAAGTACGATGTATTAAATTCAGAACATAAACAAAAAATAAATGTCCGTTTTTCTTTTGTATTTATCAACTGTTTAAACAACTGGTTTTTGTATAATAAATCATATAAATCGATTTTACCCGCAAAACTATGAAATATTTATTTAAGTAATTTTTTCCTGGCCTTACCTTTTATTGCATAAAAGCTGTAAACAATTTCTGAATGCAAAGTGGGTTTCAGCTCATGCTTCTACGAATACAAATAAAGAAACGTCTTGCTTATACTTTGAACCCAATATATCATTTTCCTTTATATGCATTCATAGAAGCATGTTCTGAAACCCACTTTGCATTCATAAATTGTTTATTGCTTTGTTTTAATGAAAAAACGAGCGTGATGAACAAAATAATAAATCAACAGATTTCTATTTTTTCTTATTTAATCAACTGGTGTAATTAATTTTATAACAATATAATTACTCGTATAATTTGTTTATACAATTAAAAATTAATCAAAATAATGGCATTTAATATTTAGATTATACTATGGGCCGAACAATTAATTTTTCTTCATCTTGGTGATGGCTTAAGCTTCGACGATAAGCCAAGATGAGTTAACGTGGTGTTTTACTGAATATCAGATTTTCCAGTATTCAGAATTTTATTTAATTAAGCTTATACAAAAAAATCAACTTCTCCACTTTATTACACGTATCAACGTTATTTATAATGTCGACATCTATTCTCGTATCTTCCGATAATTTTATGTTAGCTAAAAACAACGTCGGTAAAATTTTAATAATATAGACTTCGTTTTGTCACATTTCAATACGGTCAAATCTGAAATATCTCTCTATCTATAATGCATTTCACGAATCTGCAAAAAAACGATATGTAAAATAAACGGATAATGAATGTCATCTATCAAAACTTGGTCTTGAAAGTAACTCAGTATATTCGACTCGCCTTCTCCAAAACCAATAATTGTGTCATTTAAAACGTAAAAATGTTTAAACTGAATACGATACAAAATATATCTACACAATGCAAGAAAAGAGCGGCACGTATCAAATTAAACGCGTTTAATTTAACATTTTCAATAACTGTTTATTTAGAAGTCCGATTTTGTAATAGAATTTACACAAATTTAAATGTATATGAAGTATTTGGAGAAGAAAACACTTTTTATGCAAAGCCTTCTTGTGAAAATCTCTTAAACGACATTGAAGTTCGGCATCTATTGAAGCCGCAACTTAAACATCGATTGAAAACATTAATACCTTCGTGTTTCTCGCTTTATTATTTTTCAGCGATGACAGACTTAAATGTTGTTTCAGTTTTGAATCAACCCGGAAAAAAGTTGTCCACACATGAAACATATATATAATAATGTATATTTCACGTATTGACAATTTTTTCCAAATAACCATGTAATAATATTTATGTTGTTACAATGATTAAACAATGTTGTAGCAACATGAAAGTAATATTGAAGTAATGTTCAAGCAATCTTGACACATCTCGTAACAATGTAAAGTAAACGCTGAATCATGATTTGCACGACATGCATGTAAATACGAATGTATTTATATGAATATAATATTACAAAGTTAAAAAATTATTAACTTGAAACTTGATACGATTCAGTTACTCCTTTCGAATTTTCTCAGAAATTATTTTATTGCTATGCATAACATAAAAGTATGTTAAAATATTAAATTTTTAAATATTCTATATTTTGTTCAATGTTGTTTTTCAATGTAAAGAAATTTTCCCAGTATTAAGTGCTAAGTATTATATACTGTTTTGTATACAATACGTTCATCGGCACACGTTAAGCAAGACGATATAATTCAAATAATTTTGAAAATATGAGCTCTTTAAACCTTATTTAACGTTTATTAAATTAAGTTGCAACATTAATTCATTTTTTTTTCAACATCGCTTCAATATGTATTCAACGTTGCTTTAACACTGCATCAACGTTGATTCAATCTTCACTTACTATTAATTTAATGTTTGATATTATTAACATTAATATAAAGTTGAAACAACATTATTGTCCAACAACATTGATATTCAACAAATAATTCCACCTTTTCACAATATTATTTAAATGTTGAATAAAGATGTGCCTCAACGTTGATTAAACATATAATCAATGTCTATGTTCCCTTGGAATTCTGAGCTGTACATATAACTGTGAATTGTACGTATAATCGTAGATAAAGTTAGACGAAGATTGGAAGAGGCATCTTCAAAAAAAAGAACCTTGAACAGAATATTCCAAATTTACAACATAAATGAGCGAATACAGTGCCCGTCAAAAGTTTCAATACACTCTTCATCAAACATGGCAAACTTTAATGCGTTGTAACTTTGCAGAATGAAGAACAAATTTGCAAAAAAATTGTATGAAGCTTAAAGTCTGAACTTTCAGCTTTGAACCCTTGTGTGCCAATTTTAATTACCTAATTTTTTGATAAAATTAAAGTTATTATGATTTGTTTAAAAAGTTGACCAAATAAAGCATGGTTTAACTTGGTGGACAACATCATAGAGAAATTTATAAGAAGAATTTCCTTTTAAACAGGAAACCGTATATTTTCAGATGGTTTGAACGGATTTTGCGGCAAAAATTTTCTCCGCTCAGTGCATTGCATTAAAAGTGTATATTTTATAGAACAAGAAACGTCTTCGTCTAAAGTATCGTTCTAATTTTAAATAATTATATTGAAACAATTTTTTATCTTTAACTTTAACTTTCACTTTAGCATCGGCCATTTTGAATTCAATTAATTCATTTCTTATAATGATACACAGAGCGGAAAAATTTTTTTAAATCTATTGTACCATCTGAAAGTACATAGTTTTCTCTTCAAAACTCCTTTTTTGTTAAATTCCTCTATGATTTTGTCCACCAAGTTATACAACGTTAAATTTATCTCTGCATGTTGATCACAGTTTTAAACAAAGCATTTATTGAAAAATAAGATAATAGAAAAAGGTTTTATAGTTGAGACTTTAAGCTTCAAAATACATTTTGAAAATTTCTTTCTTAAAAATATTTTTCAAAGTTACAGCGATTTGAAAATTGCCATTATTGATAAATTCTTAGGGTGTGTTGAGTCTTTTGACGGGTACTGCATATGTGTGTGGAATTTTCTGATGTACAACTTGCAAACATTCAATTTTCTGTTGTACAATTTGTTATTATTCAATTCGCAATATCTTAAAATTGGATCATCGCTGTTAAATACAGATACATATTTGTTGAGAATAAAATATGTACATAATAACAAATATATTGGTTCGTGCAACTGTCTGGTGTAAAACTGTACAAATCTAAGGTTGCCCTATAATAAAGTGTATATCATTCAGGCAATACTTCTAATTTAATATGTGATTATATAATAGTTATTATAAATTATCTTTACAAATTTGTAATTGTCAATTTTTAAAATAATAAAATTCATTAAATATTACTTTTTACTACATAAAATATAATATATTTAAGCATAACACAATTATATAAATAAAATCATACATTTTATTTGATGCACTTTTATAAAAAATGTAAACTGATCCTTAACAGTACAAAACATATTTCAAGATGGAATTCGTATTGGATAGGCATTATAACTTCAGTTATACCGTGTTGTATAAGGGTACGTTTATTTTAGGGTAAACCCAGAAGGACTTAATGGAGGCTCAACGGGGCTTTCTATATTACCCGGTTTATCTTAGTTTTTCTTTACTGGAACAGCTTATCATTCAGGGTAACTCCAATTTTATATATGCTACAAAAGCAAAAGTATTCCTATTAACGTAAAAATATATTTACTGACAACAAATTTGGGCACTTAGTTATCGTGTAAGATCTTTTTGTTAATGATAATGTTCTGAAATAATGATTTGTCAACTAATTGTTTAATAAGGAAAAAACTGAATGAAAAATAATAACCAGAAATAATTAATTACTGTATGACACTTTATTCACTAAAAGTTTTCTTACATTTATTGGAAGATATATGAAAATGGAAATTATAGATTTTGTTTAAAAGAAAAGAATTTTTTCCTTAAGGCATATTTTAAATATACATTTGATAAATTTCCATTTTAAGTGTTGTTTAATAAAAAAGAAGTAAAGTAAAATGTTTTCAAAGCACTCTTTCAAAATATACATTACGTTTCACGGATTGCCGTAACAGTGGAGTTTGGCAAGGTTGGATTACATCTGAATTTGTCATATACATTATGTTTCGAATCGAGTTGTCGACTAAAGCATACACTTCGCACGGTAAAAGAGGGACAGTGGACAAGAGATCAACAATGTGTGAACCTTTGCAAGCTTTTCACAAATAACATAGCTACGTGATAAAAGTTTTGTGAAAAAACGTTCGCTACGTATCTACAGCCAACTAACTTTAGTATTTTAGAGTGAAACCAAAAGAATGATAATAAACTTTGCACTGACATTAGCTTAATTGACGTTGCGATCTACAAAAAAGTTTATTTTCAATACGAATATTCATAGGAACTTTACGACATTTATACTATATTTCATGATAAATCAGTATTTTATTTTGTATATGTGTACAAAATTGTATTTGATTTTTGGTTTTAAGTAATAAAAGATATACATTTCAATTATGTATTCCAATTTTTTATTTATTTCAAAAAAGGTTAACTGTTTTATCATAATCAATAAATATTGTTAACGTTTTCCAAGACGGAAATAATGCGCAAGCTAGTTTACAAGCATCACATAATATCAGTAGTTCTCATTCCATTTCTCTAATACAGATGGCATTACTGGATATAATATACCCTGTTTAATAAGGTTGTCTGAGAGCGTGGAAGTTAATGTCAATAAGTTTTGTACGCGTTATACTATATCACATTTCTCATAAAGTTTGCCGATATCTGTATAGCTCATCTGTAAGCGCCCCGATCTAGGAATGCGCGGTACATTAGTAGTTAGCACTACTTCTCAAATATCAGTCGATCGATTCAGCACGGAGAACTGATTAATATTCATCTATTTACCCGATTCAGACGGACTCGGCTCTTCTATCTTGCACAAATTCCAGCGCTACCATCTTCGAGCGACAGCAAAATTTATCTCCCACTTCTCCGTCTTATACATCGTCTTTCCTTTCGACGCAAAACTTGAGTATCCAAGAATGTCTGAATAACATTCGCATCAGTTCCATTAATTTTTCAATAGTACCACTGTTCGGAATTCTACAAATGACGTGTGCACCGTGAAATCATAAACTATGTGTATTTAATCTGACCGATCGATCAATACAATAAGCAACTATTGTTCATAATTTGATTCACGGGACGAAAAATAAGCAACGAATATTTTATTTCAGGCGTTTTTAAATTCTATTCAAGTTCGTATATAGGTCAGTGAATGAATGAAATGCGCGTGAATTTTGCAAGATTATATAAAGAGAGAGAATATACGTCGAAAATTGTAAGCCTGCTTGATATTTTAAAACATTTACTTTTTCTTATGCGCTGAAGTTAAAAATGTGAGCCGTTTCATAAAAAATTTAACTTCACCTTCGATTTGTAATTAATGGATATCAAGGATTCGAAGTGGATAATTTAGACACAACGAATTTATTTTAACATACTTTATAATTATTTAAATCATTTATTAATTTAAAGTCATGAGAATTATATACTATATAATAAGATGAAAGGAAGATGTTATTATAGTATTTATATATATTTATATAATTATACGTAAGTAAGTATATTGTACGAGATTGTATATATTACACAATATAAAGACTATTGATAACTTGCAAGTATTGCAATATACCCCACATTCATATTAAATAGGCACGAGTTAAATTGGGCATTATAAAATGTGATTATGGACTTAAGTTTTGAACTTTACAGGCCAAATACGAGAGGGTAAAAATAGTCTCGTTGGCTTAAATTTAGTAAACAGTACTTGGTTTTACCGATACTTATCTACAAACATTTTTTTATTTTCAGAATATTGGCTATCAGAGATAAAATCGTTGTATTCTTTAAAATGAATGCGTCCTTCAACCACTACATAATCGTTCCGACATTTTCTAGATAAGTCATTGACCTTAATTTCTATAAATGTGATGAATTAAATATGTACACGGCAATTATGAACACAAACTAATATGTATACACTAATTTGTACACAGTCCAACTTATATACATGGTACTGTTAATGATGTACCTTCTGCCAAAAAAGTACCGGGAATTGTTAAATAAAACACACAATTTTAAATTAATCAACACGATTTATT